>PYAF01003243.1:3374559-3452751 GCA_007407185.1 Glycine tomentella
GGGGGGGGGGGGGGGGGGGGGGGGGGGGGGGGGGGGGAAGCAAGACACCAATCCAAATTTATACTTCAATAGTTCAACAAAAGACAAAGTATATTAATCATAATAACAATAGCTTTATGTTTGCTGTAACATTGTTTTGTGTTTTGAAAGAAACTTCAAATGCACATAAGGAAACTTTAATTCTAATTTGACCTTCCAATTCCTTTGAGCCTATATCGACCTAAAAGTTTTCAATATTGGTAAACTTATTACATCATTCATAAAGTCAAAAACAATTATAGCACCTAGTAATCAAAACAATAGTTTGTCTGAGTAAAAGACTGAGGAACAGCCCTTTTTGGTCTATATATGATGACAAGTTCTCTTTAGACTTGTATGTATATAAAAACTATTTAGCAGTAACAGCAGTAGCAGTAGTGAGTAGTCTACTATTACTACCTGACCATAAATCGTGTTGATCCTGGATCGCCCTGTCTTCCTGCTCTGCCACGTAGCTAGAGAAAAGATTATTACAAGTTGAGTAACAAAATGTGAGAAAAAATGTACCAGGGATAATAATAATAATATATTGTTATTAACAAATGGAAAAGAGGATAAGCTTTCCATCATTGAGGTAAAAAGTTAAAATGGTCAAGTATAACTTCAGTATATTATGTCCCAAACTCTAAAGAAGCCCCAAGAACATCTTATTGGAGGCATGGGTACTAATATCTATCAAATGCATGAATTATGCCTACCCTATATGTTTTTGTATATACAAGTAAATAACATTTCGATACCAAGTTAACATTATTCATAATTCAACACAGTAACTGAATATAAAAATAAAAATATTCCTTGCATATGGATAGCCAAATCAGTCAAGGAAATTGTTTTAATAATCTAAGGGGAACAATACAGCAAAACAAATTGCAAAACCTAACATATTACTTAGACTTTTATCACGCTTAAGTACCCACCTGGTTATCTATTCTCCGGGACTCATGTAAAGATGTACCAATCACATGAAGACCCCCAAGCCTTTTTACCTCAGAACCTTCATGCAAACAGTGTTCTTCACAATCCTTCAAAACTGACAGATACGCAAGGGCTACAGTTGGACCAAGAGGATAGATCTCAGATTCTTCATTAGCAAGCTTCTCCAGCTCCTCCAAACTATATGAAAGGCTCATTTCAACAGCCTCCAAGATAAAAGATTTAGCCTTCTGATATGTCCAACTTTTACCCTCACTTTTGGATACATATTTAGCTGAATTCATGTTGCAAAGAATATAACACTTTCAAGTTAAAAGTATGTAATTATGATTAAAATGAACAGAATTTCATTTCTCAACTAGAACCACAGAGGCACAGACCCATTAAGGCTGTCTTAGCCAGTAAGGCCATTGATGATGATCCAACCTTTATCTTTGGAAGCACCTACATCAAAAGATTGATTCATTAAAAACTGAATGTTTAAATAAAGAAAATTAAAATACAATAAGTAACAGACAGAATTACCTTCTGTGAAATAGCCTCATCTGCAAGTTCAACATTTGGATCCTCCCGTGTCAAAAATGAAAGTAAGCTATCCTCTATAATTTCTCTGGCAAGCATCTATATATACCAGGAAGAAAATGTATGAAGTCACTTCCATGATCCAACTCATGCCAATGTGACATGTCAAATGGAGGTTGGGGGGAAGCTCAATGGCACTTTATAAATTAAAGTGTGCAATGTTGGTCACCCAATTTTTTTTAGCTAATTACATCTCTTTATTTAAAATTAAAATTAGGCAAATCCACCCTGACTCCCCTACACCAAAATCAATTTTCTTCTACTTGAAATTTTAAAATGCCTGCTTCTTCTATGAAATAATTTTGGGGTATGAAATACTTTTGAAAGTTTAAGTGTAAGAAATCGAGTGGAAACTTGATAAAATTTGAAGGACTTAATAAGATGTGAGATAGGGTTTGAAGAGGGAATTTTAGGATACTTTTATTTTGAGTGAAATTTGATATTTTGGTTGGTAGGTTTTGAACAAAAACAATATAATTGATTCAATTTGTAAATATTTTGAGCAGAAAATGAGAATCAAGGGTATCGGATAGAAAAAAATTGACAAGGGGACCAAATTTGCTGAATTTTTAAGAGACTTAATTGACTCGAGAAAAAAAAAAAACTTGGAGGACAAAAGTCAACCACAAACCAAAACAAAGGAATCATAACTATAATTAAGCCAAAAAAAATCTACTTACAAAAAGTGATGCAAATTGATTTCATTTTTTCTAGATATTTAGGCAGTCATTGACAGTAAGCTAGGATTCATATTGTTCTGACAGAACACTAGGCACAAATAGCAAATATTAGTGGCACACCTACTTTTGGATTTCCGCCAAGGATTATATCTGTGCCCCTGCCTGCCATATTTGTAGAGAGGGTAATGGCATGTTTCCTTCCTGCTTGAGCAACAATCTCAGCTTCTTTTGCTGCATACTGAATTAAATGAGGAGGAGGGGCTCAGTGAGACTGGCAAAACTTAAAAAATGAAACACAATCTTATTCGTATGAAAGGAAAAGACAGAGTATATGCTTCTGAAGATGTCAAGTTACCAACACTTTATACTTTCACAAACCTTGGGTCTAGCATTCAGAACATTATGAGGAATATTCCATTCCCTAAGCAGACCAGACAAAAGTTCTGAATTTTCTACACTGCATATGGAAAAAGAATGGAAAATAATCATTCTACATAGCCTCAACTGTAGATAACTGAAAACTTATGTGCAAACATATGTAATATATAGCCCACACAAGTAAAGAATCCAAGGTAAATATTTGATTGTAACAAGATACAACAAATAAGTATGATGATGATGATGATGATGATGAGGGAACAGCTGGCTTAATGTCAACAAAGATATGTAAAAAAAAGAGCAAGATTTAAAACTAGACCCACTGAAAAGACATAAATAATGTAAAAAAAAAAAAAAAAAGAGAGAAGATGGTTGTTCAAAACTAAATCCCCCAAAAGTTTGTGTATTGTCTAGAAACATGGACGCAGCCATATCTGGCTTGCCACCTCAAGTAAAAGCCATTTTGGGCTTGAAGCATGGATGAAGCTTAGGTTGTCAGCTGAATTTATACCATTTCAAGAATTACACCCACTAAAAGCTTAAGCTGTTAGCAATAGACCTATAATGGTTTATGAGCCTGTTTAGGTAAGCTTCTCAAGAAGTACTATTAAAAGAAGAAAATAAGAAGGAAAAAATGAGATGAGTTTTTCCATAAGTAAAAATAAGTTCTCCATTAACTAATTTTTAGAAGTTCACCAATATAGCTTCTCTAAAAGATGAGATGACATCTACAAATTAGCTAATGGAAAACTCATTTTAGCTTATGGAGAAGCTCATTTCATTTTTTCCTTCTTACTTTCTTCTTCTAGAAGTGCATCTAGAGAAACTTACACCCAAACAAGCTCAATATCTCTAACAATGACACTGATAATTTCTGTCAAAAACTGTGCCATCATTAATAATTTAAAAATTCAATTCTCTTTCAATTGATTTATTTTGAACTCAAAATTCAAGATCATAGAAATATAAATTTTAGCCTGCTCAATATTGATCAACAAATAATAATGTATGGACACACTATAACAATAACAACCAAGATTTATCCCAGTAGATCAGATTGGCAACATGGATTAATCATTGACGTCGTGCTATAATAAAAACCAAACTTCTCAGTGAACGAAGCATTCAAGGTTTTTTCCAATGGTTTCTCTTAACAATATGGACACTAAAAACATAAAGTTAATGTACAATATATAACAGTCAACACTAAACAGATTGTAATTCTTAATTATTTGTGTATAAAAGAAAAATCATGACAGAAAAGGAAGCATAAATTTGAAGTACAACAAAATATCCATTTTAAATGGTACAAATTGACATAACAAGCAAGTTCACAAAGCAATGTAGCTCTCTAATTCTTGAGCATATCTGTTGACAAGATTCCCATGAAGAAATAGCAAGCATATATGTAAGTTCTTCCTTATTAAATAGAACCTATCATGTGTTTCAGAGCTTTAGGCTCAGAAAGAAGTATTTTGTAATGATTATTTGTTCTGAAAAGAAAGCAAAACATGACTAAGTGATAGACAATATCCATAATAATTACCTAGTTGTCCCAACTAAGACAGGACGACCTTGTCTAAACATATATTCAACTTCTCGGCGAACTTGCTCCCATTTCCCACGAGCAGTCTTGAATAATATATTAATAGAAAAATATGCACTTAAATAAAATAATGATTTTCTGTCATTGAAAAATAATTGTATTGAAACTAAAGATACTTAAGAAGCAACATTAATGAATATTAAATGTCCTACAGCAAAAGCTTGAATAGGCAAATCTTTTCGAATATTAGGAAGATTTGTGGGCACTTCAATGACTGGCATCTGGAACATTTTTAAGAACTCTTTCTCCTGCAATGATATATATGGTCATCAACAACTCATAATAGCACAAATTATAATAGTAATGACAACTCAAATGAAATGTCAAAACTATAAAAATCTTTACTTCTGTTTTGGCAGTCCCAGTCATTCCTGACAACTTTGGATAGAGCTTGAATAATGACTGGTATGTGATCTGTGCCACAACAACAGAATCTGCCTGTGCAGGTTTAAAACATTGTAATGTAGAACCAATTAACTATGTTTGAACTATTTTCAAGATTCAAAATAACAAAACCAAAGAGCCCTCATTTATACCTGAATCTTCAAACCTTCCTTTGCCTCCACAGCCTGGTGAATCCCCTCAGACCATCTCCTTTTCTCTTCAACTCTTCCTGTCAGCTGAGAAATTTTCAAAATTTTGTTCATTATATCATCAAAAGTATCAGCAAACAAAACAAAAATGAAAAAGTATCTGTTTAACTATTAAATGAAAATGAAAGTCATAAACTGCAGCTGAAAATACAGGAAATAATACTGTTAGAGATAGGGATATTTAGTAGTAACATGACATGCATCTAGACATGCCACATCAACAAATACTCAGGGTGGCATGTCATATCAATAATTAGTATTGATAGGGATTATGGACCATCTTCAAAAAATTTATAAGAACTAAAACCAACAAAAAAAAAAAATTGAAGTTCTAAAACCAAATTTAGCCATATTTACAGAGACTAAAAACATATTTTACCCTAAAATTTATAATATCTGAGATTATGTCAACGAGATTACTCACTTCTTCATTGTGTGATGCCAAGGTTGCTAATTATTAATTGTATTATTTACTTTAATCTCTACTCTAATTTTCTAGTCTGCCCAGATCTGAAGATAGCAGACAGTATCAGAAATTTATTCTATCACAAATAGATTCTATATCCACCCTTGAAGCCTTTAAACCACAAAACCCAAATTGCAGGTACCATTCTCAGCATCAAAATAGCCTCCTTAAACCCATTCTATATTTCTATTGCCTTCCAAAGTGACCCCCTTAGCCCTCAAACACCCACAATAATCATTCATTTTCCAATCTTTCTACTTTGTAAAATTTGGGTTTGGGCCTAACTCAATCCCAAAAACTAGCTCATGAAAAGTGAGGTTTGTCCCCCATTAATATATTTGGCAATATCACTAATTAATGTGGGATATCCAAACACACCCTTCACGTCAAGGACTAAACATCTTGAGTGTGAACTTTACAGTATTGGACATCTATGAGTGGTCCGTTAATGACCAAATAACAGGTAGCCCAACAGAACCAACAAAAAAATACTAGGATAGGCTTTGATACCCTCTTAAAATTTGGGTTTAAACCTAACTCAACCCCAAAAGCTAGATCGTTAGGTGAGGGTCGTCCCAGCTTTATATACATTATTTTTTGCTATATCACTAGTTGGTGTGGGATCTCTAACACTACCCTTGGTTCATCCCAAAAAAAAAACTAGCATATTTTATATTATAAACCTTCCACTGTCCTAAATCACATAACAGTAAGAAAGCTGAGGCATGTAATAAATAAAATTCAAACATCAAGCCAAACAATTTCATGAACCAGAAGCTCATTGTCACCTCCAATTGGGGGTTATAGATCATGTTTCCCAGCATAACAGATGGGAATAACATATTTCATGGGTGAAAATTTAATTATAAGTACTGAACATCAGTTAGTACTGCCAGATGGCTACATCTAGGCAATCGTATCATTTGTTCAAGTTGCATCAACATCTACAAATTTTGTGTGTGTGTGTGCTTGGGGGAAGGGGGGGAGTGGAGGAGTCTGTTACCATTCTAAAAGACCATTTGATTAGACTAGTTTCCACTGCATTTGCTAATCAACATATCTTATACAAAGTGAATACATATCAAGTATAAATGCTAGAGCATCAAATCTTTAGAACAAAAACTGGACTATAGGTAGCAAGTCAAATTTCAGAGTACAAGCTTATAAAACAAAACAACACTGAATTGAATGCATATGTTTAGCTCAATTTTTTTTAAAATATCATCTAGGATGTCAATCGGTACATTTCTCTCTACTTCTCAACTAATTGGTTGCTGTCATCCAACCCCCTCTCTGAATCTTTAAAAGCAAAAGATCTAATATCTGGCCAAGAGTCACAGCTCACAACGGATGTTTGTCCTCCAAATATCCAGTTTTAAAATTTAAAATATAAATGTCTACTAGATTCAAAACCAAGGAGGAAAAGTAACTTCATTTCCCCATTTACCTTGCATTGACAACCAGTCTGCCCATCAAAAAGGCATGTTACTCATGCCTTGTGTATGTGCTGTGTCCTACATTTTTTTTGGATTTGGTGTGTTCTCGTGTGATGTTAAATATCCAGCTTTAAAATTTAAGTATCTACTAGATTCAGAACCATGGAGGAAAAGTAGCTTCATTTCCCCATTAACCTTGAATTGCCAACCAGTATGTCCATGCCCATCAAGAAGGCATGTTACTCATGCCATGTGTATGTACTGTGTCCTACATCTTTTTTTTAATTGTGTGTCTATGTTGCTGGTCTGTGCTATCATAGGTAAAAAAAAAAGTGCATAATATTGAAAGCATAATGATGCCTTGAAAATGTTACCTCATTGATGATCAAAGCCTTCCCATCTCTAACCATGTATTGCACATCTCGGCGATAGAATTCTTTAGCTTTTATAGCATTCATCACAAATCTGCAGTAACTAAACTCTTACTACTCATATGTAACTGATTGGGCAAAAATATTCCAATTCCAACATGTTAGCCAGAAACTTCACATGAAGCAGCCATTATTCAACACATATAACCATGATTATTATGATAAATTAGTGTAAATCTCTAGCATATTATGCACCCAAAAAAATCATGATTACAAATGTAAGTGGTAAAATAGAGGAAAATATAAAGCATGTGATCTTTTAACAGGGGTATCATTTACGTGTACGCTGAGGCCTTGAGGGATCAAATGGCTTTACTATATTAATGCCTAATTTTTCTTGTTGTTTTGTTTTCTTTTTCTTTTCTATTTTTTAAGGAAGGCATCTTATCCTCCTTTCCATTTGTAATATTATTAGTATGTGAGCCCATGCAATGCACAGAGAATTAGCATTTGGTTATTATTCTGATTGATATGCAATATTAAAAATTTGTTAACTTAATATATCTTTTATTAATATGTAAATAATCATGATATGCAATATTAAAAATTAGCACTGGCACAGCGGTAAAGTTGTGTCTTGGTGACTTGTTGATCATACATTCGAATCCGGAAACAACCTCTTGACATATACAAGGATAAGACTGCGTATAATATCCCTCCCCCTTACCTGCGCATAGCGTGGAGCCTCCGAGCAATGGGGTACGTAGTTTTTTCAATTTTTTAATTAAAATAAAAAAAGGACTATAAGTTTTAATATTTTTAGTGAAATTAAGTACGATGATATTATATTTGACTTAATAAATTAAATAATTTATCATTAAAAAGGAAAAGGAAAAATGTAATCATGTACTTTATTCTTTAGCAGGTCATTACAATGTTAATGTTAATACCATTCATCAAAAAAAGAGATCATGATGGAAAAAATCAATAAAGATATGCCGACGTTAATGCCAACCTACTTTTTGCCAAGCAACCATTGGGCATTACTAACAAGTAAACACCAACCAAAGTGAAATGAATATTGTTTAATTCAAAAAAATATAAAAGTATAAGAATGTTCACCTGGCCCAGGGATCATTTTCATCCCAAAGGTCATTAGTTTCTAGAGCCATTTCAGCAAGATCAATTCCTTCCTCAGTCAACTCCACAGAATTATCTTTACGCTCCACTTTGTAATGCTGTTAATAAAATAAAATCAGTGTATAGAACTGTGTTCCTCAATTATCTGCATAAACTAGAGTTTTCACAATGGAAGAGAATGTACTCACAATGCCCTGTACAAGCAGTTCAGCTACTTTTGCAGCAACAGGGAATCGTGCGGCATCTTTACTAGCCTGTGATAAAGGAGAAGCAAGAATCATATATCATTGAGCTTGATCAGTTGAAATGATTCTTTTTAATACTTTCAACCTGGATATATAAGAAGAGGATGGTGATGATGCGGGGGACCACAAGAAGCAACAATAAAAAGGAAACTTAAGCTTACCTCACCACTGATTAGCAAAGGATTTCTTCCTTCATCTATCAGGACAGAATCCACTTCATCAACAATTGCAAAATGAAAGGGCTTTGGCCTGCTTTCATGTAGAGTAGTCATAAGTAACCAAACATATTCCAAACCAAAAGAAAAAAGAAGAAAACATCTTAGTTCTGTCCAAGTAATACACTACCATCTCATTACAAGCTGTTCACTATTTCCAGCAAGATTATCTCGCAAGTAATCAAAGCCAAGCTCCTAAGGTAAGAAAGGGACGAAAAGGAGCAAACGAAAATCAAAGTAAATAAATAAATATACAACTAAAAAGAAACAATATAAGTAACTGACAATTTTAATTACCGAATTATTGGTATATGTTATATCACATCCGTAGTTGAGTCTCCGTTCTTCAGAATTCATTCCTCTCTGTGCATGCAAACATGCGATAATAAAGTTAACAATAGGTCAGGTCATGCAGTACATTTTCAAAAATTAATTAATAAAAACCTTCAATACCAGACCCAGCCCATTTATACATTACATCATTAAAACATGTGCTCTAAATCTAATCTATCCCACCACCAAACACCAGTAGATTTGAACACAAATTTTACCACCACCAGGGAAAAATTACCTGAATAAGACCAACAGATAGACCTAAGAAACGATGAACACGTCCCATCCACTCAGCATCACGTTGAGCTAAATAATCATTGACGGTTACCACTGGAAGAAATCACGGATCAGATAAGTTTATTTTTCATAAAGTGCTAGTATCCCAAAAAAATTTCCGGCATATCCAAAGCTTCTAGAGTGTTAGCAATAACACAGTCACATACCATGAACACCCTCAGAGGTCAGGGCATTAAGATATGCCGCTAGCGTGGAAACCAAGGTTTTACCCTCCCCCGTTTTCATCTCAGCGATGGAACCATCATGCAACACTGCTCCACCAATAATCTAACAAAACCAAAATTTTCATCACTCAATAACCTAATGAGTGAGTCAAAATAAACCAAAGACGCAGACAGTGATATGATAGAATGAGACCTGAACATCGAAATGGCGCATTCCAAGCTTTCTCCATGCAGCTTCACGAACAACAGCGAACGCCTCTGAAACATTAATAAATTACAATTCAATCACAAACTCAATTCAGAGACCAATCAAGCAATGACACAACAACGTAAAAGAGTAGCGAACCAGCTTGAATATCGGCAATGGTGGCCCCTCGCGCGAGCCGGCGGCGAAACTCGGCGGTTTTCGCGGCCAGATGTTCATCGGAGAGCGCCTGAATTTGCGGCTCGAAGGCGTTGACGGAGTTCACGAGACGGTGGTAGTCGCGAACAACCCAGTAGTTTAAGCTCGTGAAGTCGGTTAAACTCTTCTGAACGCGACCGAGATTTTCCTACAAGTGAGAAAGTGAGGTTAGATGTAATTAAGGCATTTCGTCGAACAGGTAACGGGCACGGAGCGCAAACGCACCTTAACAGACGCTACAGCGACGAGAACGGGTGCGCAACGACGTCGTCGCAGGAGAGGCCGGGGAGGAACAGAAGGACGAGGCCGAATGAAGAAGGCGTTGGCGTTGGCGGAAGTGGAAGTGATTCTGTGAAGGGCGAAGAAAGGTGAGTATGAGAGGGCAGCCATAAAGGTGCGTTTGTGCTTCCAACTTCAGCGGGTTAGAGCATAGGCAATAGAGAGCTTAGCATAACACGGTTTTCACTTTTCAGTGAAGTTGCTGCCAGTGCCCGAGATTCTTCCAGTGTCCAAGAAGCAAAAACGGCTTGGCATTTGAATTATAGACTTTGAAACCAGTTTAATTTTAATGTATTTCACTCGGTTTAAATATTTATTTCTCCATATAATTTACTTATTTTAATATTTGTAAATTTTTATTTTAACAAATGTTCTTAAGATATAAAAAAATCCATAACTTTTACCATTAGGAGTAATATATATATATATATATATATATATATATATATATATATATATATATACCAACAAATCTTTTAACAAGTGTTCTTAAGATATAAAACTTTTATTATTAGGAATAAAAAATTCGTGACTTGATTTTATTGAACATAGTCTTTGACTCGAGTTTTGTAGATGAAAAAAATTATTGAAAAAATAAAATTTCATTAAACATAGTCAATCAGATTCCTAATAAATATTAATCATCGATAAAGTTAATAAATATTTTATACCAATGACATAGTAATAAAAAGAATATTTAAACTTTTTTCTCTAAAAAATAAAAACATTTTTTATTTAGTTATTTAAAAGATGCATGGAGTCATTACATCTTAATGTCTATAGAGAAAGTTATTACAACAAAATCAGTTCACAATATGTAATTACACTCAGGAAGAAGTGTATCAAAACAGTGCAACTCCAAAGCTAGGATCCTTGTTTGGTGTGAATTAAGGTAATTTTTGACCGAAAAACAATGACTAATCCCCCAAGATAATGATATTTATTTAAAGAATTGACCTTTCCTAATAGATATTTTTTCCTACAAGCATGAGTCAAATATCAAATCCATGATCACATGTATAAGAAATAAGGTTATTTATCAATCATGTCATGTTGATAAGCTATAACCCTTTCTTGTTAATAGATATGCAACAATGTTATTAAATATTTTTATTTAAAAAATAGTATTTTATTTAAAGATAAATGATAAACAATACATAAATGTATGCTTGGAACATGGTCTATGGCCTAATGGAGCTGGCATCAAACATCTTAAGGTACATTTGATTAATATTTTCTTAGACTTTGACGAGTTTCTCTAAAAATGCTAATAGGTTAGAAAGAAAAAAAGCTTTATCTCATAAGCTAACTTAACTTACTACATATAAGTTTTAAAAATATTTTAAAGAAGCAAAATGATTTTTTTAATCTATAAATAAAGCTAATTTAGCTTATTTATGCAATAAGAAAATATTTGGATAAACAACTTAATTAAGGACTTGTTGGATAAGTACTCATTATATAGTTATTTATGTATAAGTTGTTTCCACAATTAAAGAAAAAATATAGTTAAATTGTTTCTATATAAGTTATAAGTAAGATATATTGGAAAACTTATTGAAATAGGTTAAAAATAAGTTATTTATGTATAACCTATTTTTTAAAGCTCTTCCAAAGATTTGTACAAATGCTTATACCATAGAATAAGTTTATGTAAGTTGTAAACAAGTTATTTCACACAAACCCTAAGGGGTCGTTTGGTTGAGTCAAAATTGAGAGGGGAAGAGCAAAGAATTGAATTAATATTGGGATGCATGTGCGGTTTGATTGCACTTAAATGTGAATAAATATTAGTATTATCATTTAATCTTCGAAGTGAGCAGATTTGCACATAAATCACTTTTTCTATTGGGTGTTTTGGTTTTTTGTTGCTACTTGCTGCATATGGATACGGATCCTCTTCCATTACAAATAATTGGAGAATCTCTGATTAACAAAATACACACCTTTAGATAAGATGAGCGACTGTGATGGGACCGGGTCTACGGTGCGTAACTGAAACTCATTACGCACTGTGCGTAAGTAATTTTTTCACCATCAAATTATCACTGTTTTAATCTAACAGTTATTGACTTGATGTGCTTAACTTTGTGTTAGTACACCATATTCTAGGACCCAACTCTGTGGGCTGCACAATCCATCGAGGCAGCAGAGCACAACTTCCGACATTGCTTTTGTCCGCTGATTCCACAACGTCCACCATGACCAACGTCGTGCCACCGCCGGAGTGTTCACGGGTGTTGAGTCCTAAGATTTCTTTGTGTCTCTAGGTCCCAATCCATGAAAGAATAAATTTTCAGCATAAGTAAGCTCAGGATCCTTGCAAAAAATTTCATTCACCAATACTACACATTAAAAACCAAATCACAAATTAACTTTTATGACGACTATTCAAGGCGGTGCCCAAAGCAACCCCCTCAAGCTTGAATTCAAGATGATGTTGAAGAGATTGAAAATTTTCAAACTTGAATTGATTTTCAGACCGATTTGTTGATGGGTTTGAAAAAAAATTAAACTTGAATTGATTTGGGGCCTGTGATTAGTTGTACTGTTCAGAGAAAATAATTGAAGGGAAGGATGGCGAGGAAGAACCGAAGAGGATGGCGGGGATGGTGCCTCAGAGGAGGTTCTGGGAGAGGTCGAAATGACTACTTCACCTTCCTCACCATGGATGATGGCAGCCCAGACGGTTTCCTCACCTACCGCTTCACCTTCCTCATTATGGATGACTACAACGCCATCGTGGATATCCCTACGCCGCCATGGACGACTACGACGTCGTTGTGCAACCAAGTCATTTTCAACCACTCGACACCAATGACAGTGACGATGAAGGTATAGCTGGGAGAGAGCAACACGGAGAAATGAACATTGGAATTGGAGAGGGAAAGGAAGAGGTTTAATGGCGATGGTGATGAGCGAAAGTAACAAAGCGACGAGGAGTAGAGTCTCGAAGAGGGAGGCATGGTGGCGACGACGGGGTGGGTCGGAGAGGGAGGCGTGGTGGAGACGACGAAGTGGGTCGGAGAAGATGGAGAGAAAAGAAGGACAATTTTTTTTAATTTATTCCAATGTAAACATGCCTAACCGTTTGATGAAAATTTTAATGAATCCAACGCTCCTTGTTTCTTTCACATGGTACAAGAAATGTTTTGGGTCTCGTAACGTAGAATCCGTCCTAGGAGGGCTATTTCTTTTTAGTTTCTATAATAATCTTTGTTTCATTAATAAGGCCCAAGTCCAGATAATAAAACATGGACCATTGGATTACAAAAATGGTTCGATCCTTGACACGTGTCTCACTTTTTTAAAAATAAAAATAAATCCCTTAAACCCTTACTCCCTCCGAATTATAAAAATCCCCTTAATATTTGTTAAACACGTCTCTGTTTCTATTCATTTTTCCGGCGAATTCATTCTCTGCAACAATAAGTAAGGTGACCATTTTAATATGCCGGCGAGTTAGGTTTCTTCTTCTTCCTCCCGCAACGAATGACACTTCAGCCACCAATACATATTTCTTATACCTCAAATATTATGAAAAATTATCCACATCAAAGAAAGTAGAAAATGATTTCATAAGCAAAAATGGCATCAGATAAATTTTCAACAGAAGTAAAACTTTAAAAAACACAGATTCAAGAACACACTGTAATAAGGACAAAGCTTTAATTAGCAAAACAAAAGCAAAGGGGAAACTTTCAATGACCTTGGAATGAGAATGACACCAACACACTGCACACACCCCACCATGTGAACACCAAAGGGAATCACTAAAACACTACCACACAACTAGCCGTCCATCCCCACTGAACAGATTGCTATTTTTTTATTCAGTTTTTCTTTTCCGTAAACAAATTGCTATTTGGGAACATGACAATAACAATAAGAAAAAAAAATCCCCAATCAGACTTTCAAACTCAGAATAAAAAATCTTGGAAATGAAATTACACAGATTGAACAAAAGAAACAAACAGAAGCTCTAAGCAGATCTAAACAGAAGCAAATTTAAACAAAAACCAAATTACACAGTCGATTCACTATTGCTCTTTCACAACTGTGACACACCGTGGTGACCTCCACGTCGGAGCGACAGAGAGAAGGTTACCTCCTCAACGGTGAATTCTCGTTGTCGGCGACGGCAACGGAGCAGCCGCCATTGTCGAATCCGGGAGAGAGTGACTAGGGATTTAGAGAGAGAAACTGAGCAACGAGGGAGACAATAGACACGATATGTGAAGAGTGTTTTTGACCTTACACATAAAATTAACACCTTCTCATCCCAGCCACTCATCTCATCTATCGGTGTCCATTTTGCTAATTGAAGACTCTCCAATTATTTGCAACAAGAGAGGATCTGGATCTACTGCAAACAAAGTTGCGTGCTTTTTTTTAATGTTTTATATTTTTATTATAATAATAATAATAATAAAACATAAACAACAATAATAATAACATATCTTTATTTAATCTCAATTTTTTAAAATTTTCTTACCACCTATAATTATAATCCAAATATTTCTCTTCTTTTAATCAAATCACTTTTCTTTTCAGTTTATTTCTTACATATGTGTTTCGCTTTATTTTCTTCCATTCTCTCATTTTCTTTCCTCAACTAAATAAAGAGTAAAGAGTAAGTCCTCATTTCTGTTTGCTCTGAGATCTAACCAATACAAAAAGGCTGCTAATCAATTTGTTTGTCATGATATTTCAATTTTACTTAACAGGTCTCAACCTCCTTACGTGGAGACTGTTGCAAAGTTTTTAAGGACAGTCGAAGGCTTTTGATTTTAATACGTTAGGTTAAGGGTTTTCTTGGATCAATAATCGTAGGAATATAGCAAATTGAATGGTTATTATAAGTATTTGGGGGAAAGACTGGTAATGTAAATTTTGAAGGTGTGAATCTAGGACCAGACAAGATGAAAATAGTATTAATCAAGAGCACCTTTGGCCTAAGTTAATTGGGATCCGTGATAGATGAATTTAATGGTAGATTTTGAAAATAAGAAAAAGAAAGAGAAAGGAAGAGGGGAAGAAAAAAGTGGAAAAAAGACAAAAGAGATGAAAAATAAGTTAGAATAAAAGAGGGGTAAAAGGAGGAAGAGAAAAATGAAGAGGAAAAAAACTAAAAAAAATGGAACGACTGGAACATAGAAATACTAAAGGGTTTAACTCTCCACTAAGCTTATAGTTTTTTTCCACTCCGTCCTAAAATATATCGTCTGCCAATCTATATCCCACTCCATTAGGTTTTGTTTAACTACCTTTTCCCAGGTAAGTTTCGATTGACCTTTACCTCTCTTTGTGTTGAGCTCTTGGTAACAAATTCTTGTTCTTACAGGAGCATACAGTGGTCGTCTCATAATGTGTCGAAATCACCTCAATTTATGCTCCCTCATATTTTTACACACTGGTACCACTGCTATCTTTCGTCAAATATCTTCATTTCTTATCTTATTCATATTCGTATAACCACACATCCACCTTAACATCTTCATTTCTGCTACCCCTAATTTATGTTCATGTTACCTATGTGTTGTCCAGCATTCCACTCCATATAACATTGCTGTTCTTATAACTGTTCTATAGAATTTTCCTTTTAACTTAAGAAAAATTTAGCGATCACACAAAAACTTTAATGCACTCCGCCATTTCATCAACCCTACTCTGATTCTATGATTTACATCTTCATCAATCTCACCACCTTTTTGTAAAATTGATCTCAAATATCTAAAAACATATTTCTTGGATACCTCTTGACCAAGTAGATGCATTTTGTCTTGATCACCATCTCTTACCCGCGAGAACTCATACTTCATATAATCTATCTTGCTCTTACTTATCGTGAATTTTTTTGATTCCAAAATATTTTTCCACAATTCCAGTTTCCTATTAAACTAATTAAGCTAAAAATGAATTAAACTAAAATATATCTTTAGATATATGATAAACCTGGCAGCACAAGGCATATTATAATCTAACTAGAGCACAACCCCTTGCAAAGCACGGGGGTAGTAAACCACTGGATATAAACCAACATAACGAATTCGTAATAATGTAGCAAAAATAGAAAAAGAGAAAGTAGAACTGGCGGTAAATTTTGCACTAAAACTTGACATGTGTCTTGAATCTGAACAGATTTACTATGATATAGAATTATAGATTACATTAAGCTCACTGCAATAGTTTCAAGTTATATACAAACCTAAAGAATCAAAACCCAAAAATAAATAGTTTAAAATATGTACATAACACCTTTTAAGTATCACTTGTATCATATCATATTATCCACATTTGTGTCGAAGATGTGAATTAACAAGCACTCCAGAACCGAGCATCACATGGATGATGCATAATTTGAGAAAAATCAAAATGGCTGCAACTTGAGCAATCAAACCATGAGTTGAACAGATGCACCTGATAAACTCTTACCGTTTACAGATAAACCTGGAGGAATCAAATCAATAATAGCTGTAGGTGTTAAGGATTTCACAAGCATGAATAAAAAGACAGAAATTCAATGATAAAAAGTCATGTTATAAACTTCAAATTCTAAATTATCTTATATGCTATCAAAAGTCTGTCAAGGCATGTAGATTTAAAATTTGCTTGTGCACCTAATGAATCTAGGCTCTAGCAACATATTACAACAGAAGTTATGCATTTACACCTGTGGTGGAATGAAACAGTTTCTGTGGTATCCTCAAACAGCTCAACATACACTTCCAAAGATTTTTCTACGGTTGGGGGAGAAAAAGGAAATATCTAAGTGGCTCTAGGTTGAAGTATTTTCCTTTTCCATTTATGGAGACACATAAACAAGTACAAGGGGAAATGTTATGTAAATGAACAAAATTTACATCAAGCATGTGAGTTGTGATTTCTTTTATATCATCATTCTATTAAAGCAACACTTAAACTAGCTCTCTAACGTTGAGAAATGAAAATACATGTTGAGGCCTCAATTTAAAAATTAAAATAATTGGATGAAGTGAATGAATACCTTGATAGACTTGTCAGCATATCCAACGTACAGTTTTCCTTGGCTGCATAATATAGCTGTTGCAACAGCACTGCAAGGAATGGATCCATATGCTTTGACATCCAGTTCAAACTCATCTCCAGATAATTCCTACAGTTCAATAACTTTTTTAAAGAATTTCTATGCTAATTGAATAAACAATATTAAACAAAATATCATAAGTTGAGAAAATTGCCATGTAATTTCCAAAACAGAGCACAAGAGTTTGCATATCTACCTGTATATTAACATTTTTGTCCCAACCTCCTGTATAAAGGCATTTTCCCTGCATACTCATAGCAAAAATGGCCCCTTTATGCAATGTTTTGGAATTCATGAACACATCGTTTCTCCAGACCTAAACAAGCAAATGCTAAAAGAGATGTTACACAATAATGGCAGGAGTTGATTGTCTGGATCAAGTCCATATTTCATTTCAAGTGGGCTACAAAATTCATTATTAATCTTCAAAAGGGTCAAAATTATGGAAAAGTAAGAAACCTTTATGCATCCATTCTCATGTGCAGCAACAAGCAAATGCCTATCTACAGTAATAGCCAAGATAGACTTCATCTCTGCAGGCGGATCTTCCCCCACAACTGTCAGTGGACTGTGGTCATTAAGACTCCACAACCGAACTGTACCATCCCAACTACCACTGTAAAGAACCTCATCACATACAGCAAGTGTGGAAACTACAGATCTATGGCCAGTCATTGTGCATATCAAAGTTTCATCCTGGGAAAAGGTAAAGAAACCCAAAGAATTCATTGCCCAATCAAGCTTTTATTTTAGGCAGCAAATAAGTGAAAAAAAGAAAATGGCAAACTCACCTTTAATGACCAAGCTTTTATTGTTCTATCTCCACTTCCAGTGTAGAGAGAATGATTTTTGAAAACAGCCAAGGAGTGGATACCACTAAAACGCCAATCCTTCTTCTCATACCATTTCCTTAAGGGATCTTGCCTAAGAGGGGCAGCAATTCCCCAGATATATATGCCCCCTCCACTGTCACCACTTATGCACAATGGTTCTTCTTCATCCACGTAAACTAGAGCCATGACTTTATTCTCGTGACCTCTAAATGTGTGTAAATGAGAAAAGTCCTACATAAAATTTACATGGATGAAACTCTTCAATAGAATAACTGAGACCCTGAGAAACAGCTTGTACAATAACAGCCACACTAATTTATTGTAAAAGACCATAGCCCTTCCAAATTTGTCATTATCATAAATCATTCTTTGATGTTTCATAATAATCTAGCATTCAATATGGTATTTTCCATTTATCCATGTAAAACAAAGAATGCAATATTTCTATATAGAACAAGGTAGGAAGAGTAAATGAGCATCTGAAGGAAATATGCCTGATTCAATTTGTCTTAAAAATTAGAATTCTAATTTTGGAAAATCAACTGCAATTCAACTGAAATTAGACTTTTAAAGCAAGTCTTAGTTTTAATTTTTAGAGGAAAAAGGGAAGCCAGCATTTTTCTCTCTTCTTTTATTTATTTGGCTATTGTCATTAAATATTAATCAGAAGGCATTTGCTAACTGGTGTCAGTAGGAAAAAAAAAAAAAGAACTATTTATTGGAAATTATAAAAAAAAAAAAAAAATTCTAAATCTGCTGCATTGACTGAAACAATAATGATAGCAAAGTCATGCCAAGATTATGAACGAGATTATGCTATTTGAATGCACCCAATAGAATATTGTCATGTTGTCGTGTTTTAAGTGTTACCTGCAAAGACCATACATGAACAGTTTTATCAAATGAGGAGCTCAATAGATACCCCCCTGCAGAACCAAAAAAATACCTTTTAGAATGAAATATAAATTCTGCACTGCACAATCAACATATCTTCTAACAGATCAGAATGGTACAAGGGAAACTCTAACGGTCCAACCATGTATAATTGTACGGATAAATCAGCCCAAATGCAGATACTGAATACGAACCTAGCTTATAAATTTCGTTAAATCAGTTAGTTTCAAACTATTTTAATGCAATGCATAGGTGTGAGCAACTGTGACTATATCAATTCAAAAGCCTCACATTCACCTGGCATTCAAACCTATGACATGTCTCAATTATTGGATAACTTATTTATCATTTGTTTGAAGGCCTTAAGCACACTTCCACCCACTTCAATAGCAAAATGGAAATAGGATTTATTTTTATGCCCCAAAACAATAGTCCTAAGTATCTTGTCACCCGAACATTCAAAAATAGGTATCATGAAATATGATTGGTAAAAATAGTAATAATTGAATATAAATTTAGAATTCACACCCCCAACAGCCAATCCACTGATACAATCAAGATGGCCCCGCAGATCTTTGAGTTCAGTCATTCCCTTAGGTAAGCCAGCAGCAAAGTCCTCATCAGATTTGCCTTTGCCATCTTGAACAACATTTGGTTGACCACCAATTTCTTTCTCCCGCAACTCATGTTCAATCAGTTCATTAGAACTTTGCTTAGGCAACAAACACAACTCCCCTAGAACCAAGCAGAGACCCGTGTAGTCCCTACTTATCGTGACCTCCAAGTTGCCCAGAAAATCAAATTGAGGTTTGACTAGCATATCCTGAATGCATTTCCTTACATCCACCACATCTGGCCGGTTTTCTGGATTGACATCCAAACATTTACAAAGAATCTGCCTTAGTGACATATATTCAGAGCCTAGTTTGTCTTCCAAAACAGAACTAACTTTCTCCACCCAGCATGGATAACTAGCAGAGCTATCACCGTCATTCTCTTCCTTCATTTCCAAGGTATTCCAAGGCAGCGCATTTCCAATAAGAAGCCGCAGCAGTACACAAGCCAATGACCATACATCCGAGCCATACCCAATTGGATATCTCGAATGCCCACTATCTGGAGCAGTGCCCCTCTTGTGCAACAACTCATACAAAACCTCAGGGCTTGCAAAAACCTCATTTTCCAAGCAATCCTTACACATTGCTTCTTCGTGTTTAACGGGAACAGCATTCACAAACTTCCTTCCCATCATCAATGCCTCATTCAAATCAACACAAATCCCACCAAGCTCATCAAAAGAGAAACAAGAAAGCCCCAAACAGCCAGCAACCAACCCTTCCAAATGCAAAGCAAACACAGCTTCACATATACCCTTCCCAATCATTAAAAAACTAAAAATCCCACCTTTATCCAACTCCAAACCACCCTCACTCACAGCAAGAAACCCATTTCCCAATTCACCAAACTTGTCCAAAAAATTACATCTTTGCCTCTCACACACCATATACAGAGGCCCTTCCACCCCTTCACTCCACAAACCATAAACCCTACACATCCTCCCCTGCCTCACGGAAGCTTCTAGAATCAACGCCAACTCCTCCTTCGCACCCTCGTTCATCCCCTCCAAACACTTAATCACCCATGCGACATAACTAAACCTAAACTTGGAACGATCCCGAGGAGGGAAACAAACAATAGGAGCAAGACTTACACTACGGTTAACTCCGAAGCAACCCCTACCCTTGGTCGAACTGAACCGGCCAACACAATGATCTTCCGTTAAAACGGCGTCGTGCGGGAGAATCCAATCCTTCCATGTAACGTAAAACTCATGGGACGAGAAGGGAGGGTGATCGTAACAAGAATTGGTTGTGGAGCGTTGATTCGGTTTCTGGGAATGATCAGAGGAAGAAGAAGGGGAAGGGGAGTGTTGGAGGGAGAGTCTGAGGAGGTCGA
The DNA here is from genome assembly GCA_007407185.1 of Glycine tomentella. Lineage (NCBI taxonomy): Eukaryota > Viridiplantae > Streptophyta > Magnoliopsida > Fabales > Fabaceae > Glycine > Glycine tomentella. The sequence goes on from PYAF01003243.1 coordinate 3,395,472, forward strand.
TGTTTTTGGGGAGAGAGGAAGGGCCTTGTTGAGAAGGGTACTTCACGAGTTGGGTGCAGGCGGGGCACCGAATAGTGTCCTGGTACCGCTGCGGAAGCTCCGCGAGGCAAGCTTCGCAGACGGAGTGTCCACATGATAAGACACGAGGAATTGCGTCGCGCTCGTCGAAGGATTGAAGACACACCGGGCACTCCGGCGGCTCCATCGCCAGCGGTGATAACCAGAGCAAGTAACTCAGCTCGAGGAAATACCCCAAACAAATGATGTGACTCTCAAACGGCGTCGTTTGTTAAGCAGATTACATTTTTCGTAGCCTTGATATTGTATTATAATTAAAATATTGTTTAGCAGGAATATTTAGTAGTATAATTATAATTTATAATAAATAAATACTTCCAAATATATAAATTATATTATAATTAAAATATGTAATCTCTAATAGTTAATAAATAAATATCTTTTAAGATATAAATTATTCAGTTTCAGATCAATCAACATATTGATACACATTTATACTTTGTATCTATAGATATAGAGGGATTATTAAATTAAGTTAGCTTTAGAATTAAAATTAAAAATAATTTTAAAAATATTGAATAAAATTAAATGTACAGTAATTTTTAAAAATATTCTTATTTTAAAAAAATTCCTAAAATATTTTTTTGTGGAAAATACTACTGAAGACTGAAGAGTGAAGATTTATCAAATTGCCCTGGGGTATTTGACTCGTGCGTTTATTAAAACGACGATTGCGTGTTGCTCGAGATCTGAACTGAAACCGCTGCTTCCGATCTGAGTATGCTCCTTTGTTTCTCTATTTCTTCACTTCTCTTATTCTTTTCTTGTTTTCTGTGAAAATGCTAGAGTTAGAGGGAATTAAATTGATGGATTTGATCTCGAATCCCCTGATGCTTCTGTTCTGCTTGTTAGGACGGCGAATTCTTGTTTTTTTTTTTATGAAACCCGGTTTGCGTAGCTTGGAGTTAGGGTTTTGCTCAGATATTATATTTACGCTTGGGATCGGTGTACATTGATTACATTGTTGGAATCGTTGAGCTTTAGTTGTTGACTTTTTGTTTTTCGCGAACTTCATAGCTTCAGCTACTTATAAGCTAAATCTGCCGTTCATGCTTTTGTGTTTGAGCGGTTAAATTAGTAGCATTATCGATGTTTTCTTGCACGGGGTGGCTTCTTTGTTTCCTTTTGCTGAAGAGTGTGTGCTTATTCTGCCTGTTTGAAATTGAATAAACCATCAATTTCGTCGCCGAGCTAGTATCCCCTCCCTTAAGTGGCTCCTAAAGTAATAAAACTATTTAAATCATCTCTGAAGTATTGGATATCCGTCACTTTAGTCTAGTTGATGTGTTTCAGTAAAGTTTAGGAACCAATTTGAAGGGTTTTTAATATTTAGGGGACTACTTAGTGAATGATTGAAAATCTGGTGCAAAATGACTTTTGAGGCAAAACTCATTCTGCCAAAGGATCAAGACCCTTGCTTTTTGTTTTTATCCATTAGATCTGCATTGGAACGTGCCGCAACAATTTCAACTGCAAACCAAAAATGCACTTAGTACTAACTGCAAACCAAAAATGCACTTAGTACTTGGCATGATTTCTCATAGTTTTAGAACTATTTAAGTAATTTTTATACTGTAAGGACAACTTAATAGAGTGAGTAATAACACAAGAATAAAGTTGGTGGTTTACTAGTTTGAAACTTATCAAGCCTGACTTACTTGCTATTCCTGTTTTTCGTGAAGAGAAGCTTGCCGTATACACTGTAAAGAGCGTTCTCATGTCATGGATAAAAACATTTAAGTGGATTATACTTGTAGCCACTACAGATACATGGCTGTTTGGATTCATGGCAAGCATATGTTGTAATTTTGGTATAATGTGCTTTATATACTTATGTGCTGTTTCTGCTTGCAACTCAGTGATGGGTGATAGTGATTTTTTTCCTGTTATTCTCACAATTCTTTCTGTGTTCACAATTGCTGAACTTGCAATGAGAAGGCCATGGCGGGGTCTGGGAGTTCCATGCTGTATTCCTTTCTTCTCTTCACAGTCATTCTCTCACTTCAAGAAATGTACCGAGGGAAACTAGCATCATCAGAATTATACACTATACTTGGAGGGTTCGTTAGCTCTCTCCTATTTCTTGTGCTCCTAACTGTGAGTTTTGAATCCATCTCTTGACTTCTTTCTCAGCTTTGAAGTTTTATATGCGGATAATATTATGTTCTTTTCTGAGTAATAAGATCAATGATAGAATAGATGGAAGGAAGGAAAAAATATTTGTTATGACATCAGAAAATGAATGACTATCACTTTTCCTTTTTCATTACAGCCATTTTGATACTGGTGTTTGGTTATTTGGACTTGTATTATAGTCTATAAACATATTTATATAAAGGTTTGTCTCTAGAAGGCATCAAATTGTGCACTGCATGATTCTTCTAATGAGAAGTGCCATTTCTGTAAAATGAAGCCAAAAGATTTTTGGAAGACTTAGAAAATCCCTATTTTTATCACTTTGTAGTTGTTGGTTAATGTTCAAATGTATTGATTCCTATGTCACTCATTTATACGATCCTTCTACCTTGAGAAAAGCAAAGAATCTTTTGTTCAAACTAGTGCTAGATGGACTGTGGAGACTTATTTTAATGAGTTGTGGAGACTTATTTTCACGAGATTTATGTGAATTCTTGTACTTATCTATGTAGTCTTCTTTTAATTATCTTTTACTCATATAATTCTTCCAATTTAGTTATCTTTTACTCAAATAATTCTTCCAAGAATTCTATAAAAGCTAAATCTTTCAAGGTAATTTAAGGTATTTACATCTGTGTTTGCAGTTCATTGGAAATTTGCAGGAAACAATTGGTGCAAGAACTGGTTGGGGAGCTGGTAAGTACACATTGATTTTGATTGTTGATGACAATTTGTATTGTTTTATATTTTGGGAATTTAAAAACAAGTTTAACAGAATGAGTGTTGTTTGTAACTTTCCAATTTTGTGATGTTAAACTTTGAAACCTTTTCTTTTTTTTTGATCGGCCAATGTTAGTTGTTAAATGTTAGTTTTTTGTTAGTGGAGGGATTCGAACCCACGACCTCTCCCTCCTTCCCTTCCTTCCCTTCTTTTCCTTTTACCACCCAACCAACCTTATATCTCCATTAAACTTTGAAACATACTAGGCAATTAGTTGTTAGTGACTTTACTGTACTGTCCTTTGTTTATCAGTACCATAAGTTTCCACAAGTTTTTTATGCTTGTTTACCAGCATTGGGCCTGTGTTTTTAGGCAGTTATGAATATGCTTTCCTGTGTCTAGCTGTCATTATAAGTTTAACCTCTCATTGTAAAAATAGTCCAAGCTTGTTATTTTGTGGAGAGCTTTCTGCATGTCAGAGTTTTACGAGTGCAAACTATATTGTTCTGCAATATGTATAGAAGGTAAACAAGATTATGCAGCATTGTACAGAGGGTTTGTATTTCTTTATGTCTATTTGGAGAGGCAAAGAAGACAGTTTTGTCAAAGAGTATTGTGATATCCTTTTTCTAAACTTCTGCAATATAGGCACATAAATTACTATAGTAAGTTAGACTGATCGGAAAGTGAGAAAACATTATTTGAATGAGCATACCTATGTAACAGAAGAAACTGTATAATTACTGGATTTTTTCATTCATATTATGTCATTAGTATTAGCAATAACAATTCAAGTGGCACATGCAGACGAAGAGATGCTTAATTTTATTGTCTAGCTCTCTCACTCTTTAAAAGGAGTTGTTACATTTGAAGAACATCTAGTATTGTGTTTTATGCTTATGGAAAATGAAGACAATAAATTTTATTTTGCAGTCATAGTTGCAGAAGCTGTTGCTCTGATTGCTGCAAGCACTGTCCACCGAGTTTGCATCACTACATGGTATGCTCCCCCCAACCCTCTTTTGCCTTATGAATGAATAAGAAACTCAATGAGAAGTGTAGTATCTGAATTATTCAAAAAAGAAGAGAGGGAGGGAGAAGAAAAAACACATTTCAAAAGCCAATGACATATCTGGTCTCAAAATAAATAAGGTTTAATAGTAGCATATTTATTGTTCTTATTTCTCAAAATAAAGAGTTTCACTCAGGGCTGGCCCAACGTGAGTGAGGCCTAAAACTTATTTGCTCTATAAAAATTAATAGAAAATATTTTTTTTTTGGTGGGCCTAAAACTTAAGCTTTAGTTATTTTACCTGTGGGCAGTCCTGTTCTCACTTGATAGGCTTCTTGTATATATGTGTGTGTTTCCTATATTATTACATTAGCTGAATTGGAGAGTTTATGTCAGTTCATGTCTCTGTCGGAGTCTGCTTCATAGGTTTTAGCAGCTTAATATGCTTGCAAAAGTCAGAAGGATGCTTCCATTTCGGAGGGTATAGTTATTTTAATGAAATAAAAGGGATCCTTGTGAAGAATATATTAGCAGTGATGGCCTAGTGTACCAAAGTATTGACATTATCGTGTTCTGGCTTATAAAGATGAGAAATCATATCCTAGCACAGCAACACGATGTCTTGCTGTGCATCCTTCAGTATTTAAAATACATAAAAATATCTATTTTTTTATTTTCATATTAACTCATTGTTGATATTCTTATATTTGTTGCATAAATGCAGTTTCCTATTCTCGGCTGCATTGCTGTATGAAGTTAACAAGATATCTGGGTCAGCGCTTTCAACAAGTGACTCCAGGACTAAAAAGCAAAGTGGAAGAGCTTAAGCCTTTGTATGCTTTTACTATAAAGGCTTCTTTAGAAAATTTTCCCCAGGAGCATTAATTTTATAACCCTAGTATCATAACTTATAAGAAGAGTGTTTTAGTTTGTCTGACTTTTACAATTTCAATGATATGATTTGAATTTTGAAAGAGGTGCGTCTAACTAAAAATCAGTCAGTCATTGTTTTCTCACAGGTGGCCCTCTACTCAATCAAATAATGCCAAAACGAGTTACGAGGGATCTAAACTTCTGAGGGATCCAACTTCTAAATATATTGAATGGTTCTGGATTTTGTTCACTGCTAAAGTAAGCCATTGACACCATTGTGGCATAGAGCTCCGTTAACTGTTGCACAGATCTTAGAACTTCGAACAGGAATTGGTAATAGATGGCTACATTGTCCGTCTGTTGTCTGAGATTACCTTTAGCCGTATGAGTTCATGCATTTGGTAACTCACGAGTGAAAAAAGAACTTCCCACATCGTTTGTTGTGGCTTAACCTAGATTAACATACAACTCGTGCTCGACACAATTAATTTCATTAAATATCAAGATTCAAGGAAAGTTAAAGCGTAATGAAATTCAAAATCCGTCCGTAAAATTTCCAGTTTGGATATTTATTAGGAAAATTGGAGTTTTCAAACGAAATTTGTAAAACATAATAAAATTCATGCTTTTTCCCATCGAATGTATAATGTAAAATTGAATGGAATACTTGAACTTGAATGAAATAATTGAAATTTAGAAAAATCTACGTAAAATTAAAAAATATCAAATACTTGGAAATGGGAATTGTGGCTTTTACATGGATTCGAGCCTCTACCAAAATACCCCTTTAACAAGAACAACGCAAGTTTTAGCCACAAAATATATAAAAGAAACTTCGCTAAACACAATAGGTTGACAGAATTTAAATATCCCCAGAAATAGCAATTCTAAGGACCATTTACACAGCCGAAGTTCTTATGGCAAGATATTGTCTTTTGTTTTTTCTAATGAGTAAGTGAATATTGACATTCTAGGCCTCTTGTTTACCAACCTCTCCTATGTCCCTATCTATGGAATAGCAACAATATCATTTACAATGTCTAGCATATCCACAAAGAAAACCTGCACAGCACCCAAGACGGTGCAGCCGCAAGACACAAATTAGCCCCAAGATATGCAACAGCTTTTAAGATAGCACATGGCTGCTGTTTCAAAAAGAAAAAGATCTAAGGTTTAAACCAGTAGCAGGCTGATGCACATTGCATAGTGGTTAGTTACAGCAAGTCATATGGAAATAGCCCTTAGAAGTTAGCTACCTGCAAAAGTTGTGAGAAAATAAAAAGAGTAACTCCAGGAGAAGTAGGCAAGTAATTTTGGTTCAATCAACATTTTAATGGTTATAAATTCTAATTGATCCCTACTTTTACCTTAACAAAAGCTAGCTATTGTAGTTGGAGAGTCCAAGGCCTTATAAACCCCACACTAGAATCCCATACTTCTAATGTGGGACTCCAAGTCCCATACCTTACAATTGGATCCTAACATCCCACCACGTCTCGCAGCTCCGACCCCCACGTGGGCTGACTGTGCACTAGCCCTTTGACTAATCCCGGGAGAACACTGCAATGCCGATGTCACCACCCGCGCCGCTGGTTTGCAGCTAAGAGTCATGGTGGAAGGCTCGTTACCAATTGATAAAAACCTTAAGAGAACCACACACCAAGGCTAGTTATTGTAGTTGGAGAGCCAAAGGCCTTATAAACCCCACACTAGAATCCCACACTAGAATCCCATACTTTTAATGTGAGACTCCAAGTCCCATACCTTGCAATTGGATCCTAACACATTCTAAGACTTCAATCAATAAAAAAGTAAGTTAAAGGGAGCTTTACCAGGGGGAAGCATAACAATTGACATCACTGATATTTGTCAGAGGTTGATAAGCAGTTCCTAGTAGCTATAGACAGAGCCAGTGCTGTTAGATTTTTCTTCACTAAAAGATAATCAGGATAGTTTCCGCTACACCAAGGACAAAATCCAAAACAATTTCCTTTTTACTACCATTCATTTCCAATAGAACTTCAATAATCATGAAGCATCAAATCTTAAATCATTAAAATTCAAGGGTGAATGCTCCCATGCTTATTTATAGATATTCTCACTTTAGAGGAACTTTTTCCTATAACATGCACCACAAAACAACTAAATACATTCTACACATCATCATGGCACTGGATAATGGTCTGATGATCTCATCAGCAATAACCTGCACTATAACGTTTGATCACCAACGCATTTGATATTTAGGAAGGACGTGGCACTAGCAGCATATCTGCACACGGCACATCAGAGGATTTTAACAAAAAACTTGCAAGTTTTAAAGCAAAAGGAAAATCTTAAAAAAAGGAGCAACATAAAAATAAAATAATAGAAGTCAGTGTGAAAAGTAAAGGAAAAAGTTTACAAGTAAATGCTCTGATTTTTATATTACAAAATAGGCAGATCCCAAATATATAAAACTGTGGCCACAGAACTGTTTTGACAACAAAATCAGTATTCAAAGCTTGTTATATGTTTCTAGTTGCCAATTGTATTCCATGCTTTTTAATCATATAAAGGCTCCTTGACAAGAAGATCCATTTTCTCGTGAAGAAATTTGAGCACATCCTCTCTCCCTTCCTTTATAAGCAACTGTCTTAACCTCCCAAATGTAATACGCGATGGTCGAATTCCCTTCTCTATCATCTCTTCCATCACAACACAAGCCTTTGCAGCATTGTCCTTTTCACACAACCCCTTGATAAGGGCAGAAAAGGTGTGCATGCTTGGAACAAACTGTTTCGATTTCATATACTTCCATGTTTTCAGAGCCATCTCCAGTTCATTTTTCTCACAGAACATTTTAATCATCATTGTATACGTGTCAGCATCCGGTTCACACAACTTGATCATCCGGCGGAAGACTCGGAAAGCTCTATCAGTCTGTCCCTGGCCAATCATACTGCTTATAATAACATTGCAGGTCCTCGAATTAGGAGCGACGCCATTGCTCTCCATCTCCTTCAAGACCCTATGCACATTTTTAAACTTATTTGCTTTACAAAACGCACCAATCAAGGCATTATACACCACAACATCAGCCTTGATTCCCTTTTTCGCCATCTCAAGGAACGTATCAATAGCATCTTCAATCCGATGCTCCACTCCATAAGTATGAACCAAGACACTATAAATGAAGGATGTCGGCCTGCAATTGCCCGTGTCCATTTCCTTCACAACCTCAACAGCTTCATCAACCCTCCCTGCTTTGCAAAGAACATCAACCATGATACCATAAGTAACGACATCAGGGTTGCACCCCGCCTCAACCATCTCTCTAAAAACCTCCCTAGCCCGGGGAAGATTGGGAGCCTTCCCCCACCCCTCAAGCAAAATGCTGTAACTTTTTGCGTCAGGCACAAACCGACCCTTCATAGCATCAAAAATCTCCTGAGCCTTTCTTACATTGTTGGACTTGCACAAAGCACTCAGCAAACCATTAAATGCAGCAAGATTCGGAACCACGTCATACTTATCCATAACATTAAAGGTGTAAACAGCCTCATCAACCTTGTTAGCCCTAGCATACTTTCTCATCATGATGCAAAAAGTTTCAACATTTAGCATACCCTTTTTCCTCATTGCACTAACAAGGTCCCACACGATCTGGTACTGTCTAATCTTGGCCAAAGATTCAATCATCAAGTGGTATGCCCTAATGCTATGTGAGTAACCTCTCTGCTTCTCCGCCCACTCAAAGAACCGAAATGCTGACATGCCCGCATTCTCGAACCTCTTGAGAACGTTTTCAACTAAATCAGGGGAAACTCTAACACCGGTTTGATTAAGAGCAGTGTCAAGTCCGAGGGTAGGACACGTCATCATAACCTTGCACACTCTTTCACTTGCTTCTCCAACATCCTGAATCATCACCTCGCTAGCGCTGTGCATTTTCGCAAACAACACCCATTTGGATAATATTTTACTTCTATGGGAACAGAGCTTAATCATTGCGTGGACAAAGCAAGAGTCGCAAATTATTCACCTGAAGCAAGCTCCAAAATTGCGAGGCTGCAAACCCTAACGTGATGAAGGTGATGGCTCATGTCCGTAGAAGCGAAAGACAATTTTTTTTTTAATCTTGTACTACAGTATTTCTGTGTATGGAGGTTCGGTTCAGACCAAAAGCGGTTCGGTTCGCGGTGGTTTGATGGTGGATGGTGGCTGCTGGCGGGGAAGAGGTGACGCCGCGGTTGCGTTCATTGTTCAGACTTCAGAATCTAAAACTAAAAACAAGTACCGAATTGTGTATTCCCGAGAGAAAGAAAAACTTATTAATTTAAATAAATGTAAATTGTAATTGCAAGCTGAATGTGTTGTAAACCTGTACAGTTGTACTAATACTGATAGTTTTGGTTTTAATTATTTTTCTCTTAATTTTTTGAAATCTCACTATAAATTAAATTACACGGATTTTTCTATATTTTCATTTAATAATAATATTTAAATTTATATTTTGAGGATTACTGAAGGAAAATTAAAATATATCTTTACTAGTGAAAAGTATTTTCAAATAATGTAATAACATATAAAATATAAAAAAAATAGACAACCTCCTCACCCAACACAGCTCACAACTTTCATCTTATTGTGCTGTCTAAAGAACAATTCTTCAACTCTTCTCAACGGAATACTTTTTCTTTGTTGGCAACCACTACTTCAATATTTTATATATGATAAAATAATATTATATGAAAATAATTTAAATTTTTTCTATAATATATTTTTGATCAAATTTACTTATTAAAAAAACAAAATGCTTTTACATTCAAAATATATATATATATAATTGTAAATCTAATAGTTTTAAAAATATTATCAAATGATTATAATATTAATCAATCATTTTACATTATAAAATATATTTTCATATTTAAACTTTTTTTTATCATTATTCATTATTTGAATTTTAGATTGTCAGTTTAGTGTCAATGAATCATATCTTTGATGATAGATATTGAGTAAATATCTTGGATTCAAGATCTGATCTTTAATAGATCTTAAAAAACATAGAGAATGAGTTATTGTAGAAGAGCCTCAAGATCTATACATTGTTCAAAAAGAATAAATTTTTTTCTTTTTCCTCTTCAACTAAGATTTCAAAATGAGATCTACCATTAAACAAAAAATTAAAAAGATCGAATAAATCTTCAATTCTAAGTGATTTTATAAGAACTACCAAAAAGTGATCAAAGATCTCAATTTAAAATCTACCACTAAAAATACTCTTAAATAATATCTCATTAGTAATTTGATTAAAAAAAATTGTCGATTGACTTACTCCGAAACTATGAAGCTTGAAACTCAATTAAAGCTTTAGAATTTAAATTTTGTATATAAAAAATTATCAAAGAAAATTAATCTCGTCTTACTGAACTATTATAAATTTTTGACTAAAAAACTATTTGTCGCAAAAAAAAAATTATATTCCGGTAAAAAAATGTTGAGTAAAAAAACATTAGGGTTAATTAATAAGTAACTTTCTTGGTAATTTGAGAATTTTTAAATTAAAAAATTATAATTGAGACTTTTTTATTATCAAAATTTCTCTAAATATTTAATATAATTATATATTTTAATTTGATATATCTAGTTAAATTTAAAAAATTTCACGTCAAAAGATCATCATGTTCGATAGTGACTTTTAATTAAAATTGTCAAATAATAATGCATGATATTTTTAAAATTAAACAAAACAAAACTATGCTCATTTTTTTAACATATCAAAGACTCAATTATAAACCTTTTCATTTAAAGACCTTATTAAAAAAAAATCAAATAATTAGAGCTACTATTAATTTAACAAAATATTATCTAGGTTTTAAAATAAAAAAATTAACATGTGCTTTACAGAAGTGGATCCATCATTAAGAATGCAAGAAAAAGCAAAAGACATAATGAGAGAGAGAGCAATGAGCGCGTGGAATTGCACTTTGGTCATCACTGTCGATTATTGAATTGAAGTCTCTCAGACTCTCACACGCAGAAATACAAGGACCCAACTGACATCCTCAACCTTACATCCTATTTCCCTACATTTCTTCCCTCTTTCTTTTCCATTCTCCCACAACCCTTTTTTTCCTTTCATTTTTATTTTTATTTTTTTAAAAAAATTCTACCATCGTTTTTTTTCCTTTCTTCAGAGAAAACAAACCATAACAATTCCGTTTCAGCTCTTCTTAGCTCACCCCAAACCAAATTCAATTCCATCGCTGCATTGATCCATTTCCTTCAAATTATTCTGCAATGGACGAGTTCGGTGTTTTGACCGAAAGGTTCGGTCTCAAACCGCAAGGAAAATCCGCTCCAATGGCAAGGGCAAAGCGACCTCCGAATGTCGCTGATTCCCAAACACGCCCCAATCCCAGATCCCCCCTTAACGGATCCCCGTCTCACCAAAATTCCACCTTCGATTTCGATTACGGAGTTTTCGGCAACAGCAACACCGACAAAAAAACGCAGCGTTTCGACGACATCTTTGGCGGAAGCGTCAAATCCAACGGCGCTTCGTTCGATTACGATTCCATATTCGCCGGATCGAACAAACCGGTTTCCACGTCCTCTTATGTGGATGACATATTCGGTGGAATACATGGGAAGAGTGTCGGTGTTGATGATCTGCTTGATAAGATTGGTGGCTTAAATACAAACGCTAAAAGTCCAAACGCAAAAGCACCCGCTTTTGATGATTTGATCCCTGGCTTTGCTGTTTCCAATAATGGGTAACCGAACTCTGTCTTTAATTCCTTCTAAACTTACTTGCATTAGTATTTTAATACCTCGCTATACTTGCATATTTTGAATTGGTTGGTGTCAATTGTTCTATTTTCGTGTTAGTCTTTTAATGTGTCAATTTTTGTATTCTTTAGTGTTGGGATGAACAAGCCAAGTGTTACTCCAAGCAAACCTGCTGCGGCAGCCGCGGCGTCTCATGATGATCCGTTTTTAATATTTGAAACTGCTTCAAGCTCGCCATCTTCAGAATCGTTCCTGGACGCGCTGGAGCAGATTAGTAAGTCGAATAATTCTGAAGGGACAAAAGGAGGTTCCCCATCATTGAAGTCTCCATCCAAGCCAATGAGTAAAGGTTGTTCTAAATGCTTGAGCTTCATTACAAGAATGGCCTCATTTTTGTTATGTGTAATTGGCTGAATTGGGTGGTTTTTGATGCAGTTAATAGGCCGAGTGTATCAACAATCGATGAGCTTGAGGACTTTGCCATGGGTGGGGCACAGACTAATGCTAGTAGTAGAAAGGCCAATGTTAACGCTGCTGAGACCAAACAAAACTTGGCGGCTAGGATGAACAGTGGTAAAAGAGTTCCAGCTGCAAAAGTGAATCAGCCAAATGGCGTGGATGATCTTGAATCCTTTTTCAGCATGGGCTCTCGATCAAGCAGCGTGCCAAAGTCAAGGACTCCAACTATGGTAAATCTTAAATGATATTAATATATAATGAGAGCTTAAATGATTTGCAATGCTGAGAAACTATATTCAGTTTTTTTTGGCTGATGTTTTACTTAGGATCATATGTATGATAACCAAATGAAGAACAAAGGGAAACCTGAGGTGTCTCCAAGAGTGCCATCTAGATCCTCAGCAAATGTGAATAAATCTCCAGTGATGACATCTCTTGATGACCTGTCACTGATGTTTGGGGGTAAGTTTTTTAAATTTATCGATTTCTATTACAGTGAAGTGGTTTTGTGGTTGATGAATCATTTATTCTTTGTGTTGCAAAAGGTTCCCCGTCATCTGAATTCCAGGAGGTTGAAGGGGAAACTGAAGAAAGACGAAAAGCAAGATTAGGACGTCATCAGAGAACACAAGAGCGAGCGGTGTGTATTATTATCTTGTCTCTATTTCTTTTAATAAGGAGAAGGGAGCTAATCAATGCAAATTATACGTCATCTTTTTATATCTTCTTTCTTAATATTGTGTGATATTGTATTTTCGAAATGGTTTCAAGTTCGTCGAGTCTTTAGCTTAATGATCTCTACAGTGACCCATTATATGATATTTCTGCATATACTTCTTTAAAAGCACATATGGTGTCTTCCTAGCTCATTTAACATTACAGGTTTTATTGAGAAATAAACTCTCATGGGATAGTTTTTTCACTTTTATGACTTTTATATTTTCAGTTAAAAGCAGTGAATGATATGAACCAGCGTGACCTTCAAACTAAGATGGAGCAAGAAGAGAGGCGGGTAAGCATTTATAGTGTTTTTGTTTAGATTGTGATTTATTCCCAAGGATAATCATTGTATAATTATCCATAATTATTTTGATTTTATTTTATATATTTGTCAAATTTTCTTTGCATGACTTTTTATTTTAATTTGGCAGAAAATTGCTGATACTGCGGATGTTCAGATAAAGCACTGGGCTGCAGGGAAAGAAGGCAATATGCGGGCATTGCTATCAACGTTACAATATGTAATGCTCTTCTACAATAATTACTATCAATTGATAATACTTCATTTCACTTTAGGGCTTTTGAATATACCTCTTTTGCCCTGTAATTGATTAGTTTTTTTAAATACTACCTTGAACAGAATGATTAAATCCAGCCAGTAAACAGTATTAAAAAATGGAAAAACCGTAGTTGTCAATGACAAATAGTGGCATGGAGTGGCCGACTCCAAAAATGCTACGGCAGGATAATAGATAGTGGGTTGACTGTTATATCTCTTAGGCATTCTGGGGAGCAGGGTCTTCCCGTGACATGCTGTAATGGCACTAAAGTGCTGCCATTGCGCGATCAACTAATATGGGGAAAACAAAGAAATAGTATACTATATGTGGATGAAATAATTTAGAACTTTATTTTTAAATCATGGTGTATTGCGACTCTTGTCATATCAAATGTTCTGTCTTTTTTGTGTGTTTAAATTGTTTGTAATTTTGTGTAAACCAACATGACAACATGGTGGTCCAAATGGAATATGTTGAGTTGTTGACTGAAAGTCCATACATAAAGGTTAAAATTTGCCTATAAAGTAGCATTTGGCATGCAGAATCGCAGATAAAATAGAATTGCACAAAGTATTCCATTGGTGGAACAAAATTGTACTTATTTTCTAACCTCATTTTCAATTCTTTTGTATTTTTAAAAATGAACTAACATAACAGAACTTATGTTCTTTTTCGTTCTAGCATGTTTACCAAACATTACATAAGTTTCTTTTGGTAAGGAGGATAGAAACGTAGTGTATTTGAAATTAAACTCAGACACACGAGATATATAAATAACTATTTGAAATTAAAGGTACCATTGATTGGGCTATTTCACTATTTGTGTAGTATATATGCCTTTGGTTAAGTGAAGGCTCTGCCAAAACTCTCCTCAGTCATCTCCTAGATCTTATTTAACAGGAAGATGATGGACTTTTCTCGTGTCTTTTATTTCCTTTCGGTGGTAAAATAATATGATAGTTAATAAATTAAGCTTTTATCCCATCTTACAACAATTTGTTTTATTCCATGACTCTGTCTTACCATTGAGTTTATATGCAGGTTCTTTGGCCAGAATGTGGTTGGCAGCCAGTGTCTCTGACAGAAATGATTACCTCTTCTGCAGTTAAAAAAGTGTATAGAAAAGCAAATTTATGTATTCACCCAGATAAAGTCCAACAGAAAGGTGCTACTCTTGAACAGAAATACACAGCGGAGAAGGTTTTTGACATTCTTAAGGTATCATATTAATAGTCATGTAGAAATAATATACTACTTTACATACAAGTCTAAACCCATTTTTGTCCCTTTGGTTAAATGTCACGATTATATTTTACTTTTACCAGATATAAGTCTACATAATTTTATTGAGCTACTGCTAGCTGGATTTGCTTTAATCACACCATTAAGCTGAAGTGCTGAAAATATATATCTTCCCTTTTAATTCTCTACAGAATTCAAGTGCCGGATAATAGATATTTGTTTTGGTAAATTCCCACCCCCAACAAGAAATGCTGAAATTAACATATCCATATTTTTTTAATACATCTCTAACCAAATTTGTTGACTAATTATTTTTAGAATTTAATTAGAACGTATAGAGTATAGACATTGTCATTGTCATCCAATAACAAAATACTATATATGGTAAGATTGTTAACTTTTGTAATAATTACTTTGAAAGTCATTTCAATGTGATCTTTAATTGCTTGACAGTGTAAATGGTTTTATACTATATGAAGGTTAAACTACTATACATTCTTATATTTATTCTTCTGACCTTAAAAACAGGAAGCTTACACCAAGTTCAATGCGGAAGAGCTTTCTTAGATCCCTCTGCTAATGTCTTTGCAAAATCAATAGATCTATTAGCACTTGCACGGTTTCGGTATCAGCCTGTTTGTTTGCCTAGCTGGTGCCTGATATATTTGTTTTTGTGCCGTTGAAGATAAGTGCATAAATGTTTCGTGGCATCGTTTGGCAGCAGATTCTTTTTCCCTATAACGTTGAACGCTCTACGGTGAGTTACTGAGTTATAACATATCTTTGTAAGTAATTATGTTGATTGATTCAGGTCAATGTACAAATTTTAAATGTTCATGATTCCCTAAGGTCCGACAAGGGTGTATCTTGTTAGATATGCACAATTGCACGCATAATATATTTTGTGGGAATGAGTGGTAATTTTATACTTGTAACTAGGCTTTTGTACGAATAGAAATGTTTCGATTGATTTTTGTTTTTCATTTGAATCAAGGATATTGTTTGTGATTTTGATTTCTTTCATATTTTATATTTCATTTCTAGCAAGTTAACCCCCCCTCCCCAAATTGATTGAAATGTTAATAGTTATATCAATCCGATGCGTTAGTACATCATTGAGGTTATTCTTTTTATGACCAATACTTGTTCTTACGAGAATATCGACTAATTCAGATAATTATCAAGCCTGTAATATGTCTTGGTAAATAATAGTTTTTTGTATTTATATTTGTAATTAAATATCTTGATTAAAATATTGCAATTTCATATGTTAAGATATATCTTGATAACCATTTCTTACAATGTTTTATTCTTTCTTATTTAATTTTGGGGTGCTGAAAATGTTTTGTACGTTTGGGACTTGGCCAAACGCGAGTAACCTCGTCACCATCAAAATGCAAATTAAGGTAATGTCAAACTTTTTGGGACATTGATTAAAAAGAAGGATTCATTTAATCCACTTTTAATGACATAAGACTTTATTAATGATAATGAAGAGGGATTATATCTTTATTTTCATACCTTATTTGTTTTAGTGTAGAGTTCTTTCCGAAAGCCTTGCTGATTAACCATCAGAGTAGAATTCACATGAAAGCATAAATGATTTTTTACACTATTTATTCTAAGTTTTCATAATGATCTTTTTTTGGTAATTATAAACACAAATGATTATAACATTTGGACCTGTAATTAATTTTTGTAATAAGCTTACCACACTTTAGACTTAAATACTAGTAAACACTCTTTTAATAAGAGGATCTAACTTAGTTGATTAAATAATGTGTGAATTGTTGTAAATTTTTTAGTATCTGAGTTTTATTTCTATGAATAAAAAAAAGTAGATACTTTCCTTGTGTCACTTCATTCTTTATGCAAAATTATTGATCATCCTAATAAATATTAGTAAAATTAAGAAAAAAGGATAAATTGAAAAAATAAATTAATCTAAAGTTGTTGATATAAGTGATTTGACACTTGAATTCTCTAATAGGATTTGATCTCTGGCTTGGACATGAAGCTGTAACAATATCATTTTATCACAAAATGGACTTACTTTGTGGAAGTGAAATTAATTAGATGTCAAATAAAAAGTTCTAAATACCTCTTGATTACTCAAAAAAGAAAGGAATAAATTAAGTTTATTTTAGAGTTTGGAGTTTGAGTTAGTCCCTTTTTGTGTGAGGGAGAGAGGATGGAGCCATGATGAAGGTAGGAGAGGAGAAATATATCATTTTAAGTGAAAAAAGAAATTGAAATTCTTAAATATTGAGATTTTACTGTTAATTTTTTTAACTTCTACTTTATAATAAAATTATATATTATATTATATTAATAAAATTTGAAGGACTAAAATTTAATCCAGTACTAGTGTTACTTGAGAGTTGAGAGTAGAGAGGATCCATTCCTACGGAAAAGGGAGTGAAAGCGAAGACCCGAAGATGTCTTCCGCAATTGCCTATGCTACTTGAAACCCATTTGTTTCAAACTACAGCGGCTAATGTATTGTGCTCGCTGCAGGCCATTCTGCTGATGCCGCAAATAATTAAGACAATCTTTTAAAAAAGAGACGGTGTTTAATTAATTATCAGTGAACACGACAAATAAAAATGGGATATTTTCTTTTCTTAAATCAAACATATCTCCGTTTCTTGTTCAGTATATTTATGACAGATCAAACAAGGTCACATTTGAAGGAAAGAATCTTATAAATTACTAGTATTATTTTTACATTTTTACTTGTTAGTTGTCACTTTTGACATTTTTTTTCCATCAAATAAACACTTATATGTTAATGTTTTTTTTTTTAAAATGTGGAGTTTTTCATAACTAAGCTCACGCAGATAGAGCTTAACGAAAAAAACATAAAATAATACTTTAAGTAACTTGTTTGAAAAATGTGTATGAGTCTCTCAACGATCTGAACATGCATATGAATGGTAAAATTAAAGATAAACCACCGAATCTTTCCCTATATATACTTTCTTTGATCTTATAACATTTTTTATGGGAGATCCTAAATTGAAATTTTAGATTATTTGTTGATAAATATTACTGTATTATGTAAAATTGAATATCTCTTTTATTTTTTCATTTTAGATAATTTTTAGTAATTTTCACATAAATCATAATTTTAAATATTTATTAAATTAAATATAATTAATTTTGTAATGCATTAATGCTCAACTGCCATTTCATTTTCTTATGGTGGAAGTTATTCAATTTCTATAAAGTTTTCAAAGTAAGTTATGACCATATTAAATGTTTTCAATAGTACATATTAAATGCTTTGCTTTAAAAGGATTAGTGTACATAGGAGTACTGAAAATTTTTCTCTCTCAAGAAATGAATAAACATGATTGCGCAAAATTGTAAATAGGCAGCGTTATTTATTTACATGATTTCCAGTTAGGCAATTACACGTTGAATTGAATGGTTACTCTCGACTCAACTTTCACAGGGGGTGGGGCTACAGAATTTAATGAACATATGGTCAAAAGTCCAAAGTCCATGGTCAGATAACAAAATTGCTTAACATGAGCCACTTTATTGCTTTTAAAACGCTGGTATTCTGCATGGAAAATAAAGGCACTAGTCATGACCGTAATGCAATGCACGTATGATTATACCATAGTAGCTTATCAGTATCAGTTATCACCCATCACTCCTCTCTCCTACCTACTTTCAGATCACTGTATTAATGATTAATGATCCATCACTTTCAAGTTGATCATAACGTAGTGAAAGCGGTTCAGCGAATCAGCGCTGTGCACTGGATGGTCGATAATAATGAACCTCATTCTCTTTTTATTTTATGTGATCATGCGGTTAGCGGTAGTGCTCCACTTTGCATTTTCACTGCTTCACAGCAGATTTAATTGAGGCGGACAATTTATACACCATTTTTTGTTGATAAATTCCATTTGCACACAACTTTTGTACTTTTTATAAGAGAGGAAGTGGAAAAATTGTGAGTTAAGATAATAGATATGATAGAGAAAAATAAATTTAAAATGTACTGAAACATGAAAATATAAAAGATTTTTTACATTATATCATAAATTGTCTTCATATATAAACTAAAAATAATTAATAAAAGATTCTAACCTAATTAATTTGGAAAGAGAGAAGATGAGTGTTTGTTATATATGAGATAGTAAAGACATGATATGTAACAAAACTTAACTCCAATGCCCTCACAATCTGAGTGAGTTTTTAACTTGAAAGGGACTAATACAAAATTTATTAGAAATCAAAAATAAAAATTATTAATTTATTAAAGATTAAAACAGACCAAAATTAAAATTTTTATTTTATTAAAATTCAACTTAAAATTTTTTATTAGAGAACAAATATAAAAATTGAGTATTTATTAAAAATAACAAATATTTTTTTTATAAAAAAAATATGTTAGTTGAATCCCAAGAACTCACTAGGGATGAGGACAAACTTCATTCAAAGAACACTTAGAGATTATTCATAAACAAGATTTTCATGTCGACATTGAAAATCGAACTCACATCTTTTTTTTTGGAACATGAATTTGTTTCTTACCAACCAACCAGACCAATATTTATATAAAAAACATATTTTATTCTTAAATAAAAGTAAAAGGGAAGGGGAAAAATGAAGACATGATTATAATTACTCTAGATTTTTATGCTTTTACTTCACTTCTTCCATTTTGAATTAGGTTGCAGAACGAGTTAGAGAGTAACAGACACACAGTAGAAAGAAGTGGAACACAGAGGGCTGCTAGGCCATAAACAAACAAGATCACCATATATCCTTGGCTTCATTAGAATATGACCAAGAAATGAAATTTTGTTTCTGAAATCTCTATCAATGGAATCATAGTTTAATCAATAGTTGGTCTTGAATGGCTTGTAAGTTCGAAGATCAATGGCAATCCCAGCAATAGAGCCAGCTGCAGCTCCTATAGTCATCAAAAGGCAAGTCATGCTAAGTATTTGGAGGCAGATCCACTTTGTGCTCCACTTTGGTATTCTCTTTTGAATAATGTACATCTCCACTGGGAAATACACTGTAAGGGGCCAAAATCCAAATGATCCAAGAAGTCCACCCACGTCATTGAAGAATGGGAGGAGCATTGATATTACAGTGCTCACCATTACATATATTGTCCTCCAAACCAACCTGAAGAGGTTGAGCCTGTAGGGATGGAAACCAGGGATTGGAATTTCAATTTCTTTGTTCAGAAAATCACTATCTGGGAACATTCGCGCCGCGTGTTTCTCGACGAAGGCGAAGAGGGGCTGGCAGTAAACTTGGTATGAACCAACAAGGTGGATCACTATGGCAGCATTAGCTATGTCAAGGAGCCAGTATGGGTTGTAGAAGCCAAAACCAGTGAGAAGGTTTCCAGGGCTTGCATCTCCAAAAGCAGCATAACCAAAGCAACCACAAAGAATGTAGAAAATGCTGGTTACTGCAACACTGATGAAACTAGCCTTCTTCATTGTTTTTGACTCTGATGGAGGGGATTTCACTGTGTCCTGTTTCATCACATTTTACATTATTTCATACCTCAATTTATTTTTCATTTTTTAATAAAATAAAATAAAGTCCGAGTCTCATACAAAACAACAAAGTCTTATTCAACTAGGTGGTCACACGATACCATTGACACCGTTAAAAACCAGAGTTTCAGGAGTATATTAAACCTGAGTCTCATATAATTTAGCAAAATAAATTATACCTGAATTTCTATAAGGATGAGGGAGTATGAATAAGCAAAGGCTATGTCACCAAGAGCTTGCATGGTTCTCCAAACTTTATCAGTTTGGGTCACGGTACCAATTGTTATCCCAGTTAGGCTTCCCCCAACTCCTCCATTTTCTGTTACATGGTCAATCCAAGTCAGATTTCTGACCAGTGTTTAAAGATGAACAAATCATCACGATGGATATGTGAATAGAATCAATTCATACCAATAACTTTCCCAATACCAAGGCCTAGCCCAATAGTGGAGTATGTGAAGGACATGACAGCAGCTACAATGGAGAGCCACCACAATTGATCGAAGCCCGGAATTTGTGAGAAAATAATTTCCACTATACCAAATGAAATCATGTACATGTTGCTGTTCATGTGGCACGGATCTTTCCCTCCACTCTTGTGGAAACAATTAGATCTTTCAATTGCCCTGTTTGATACACAAGCCAAAAACAGCCCAATTATGTTATTTAATTTATTTCCCTTGGATAGTAATTAACTTACATTTCAATATCACTACAATCTGAAACTTACATCATGCTAGTGGAAGCCGCTATAGTGTAACCAATGGCGACTCCGAAAAGGTTAACATACTGAACTAGCCCACACAACTTGACCTTAAATCCATTTCCACCTGAACAAACACAACCACATAACCACGATTAAAATCCTGCAAGAAAGAGATTTTTTTTTTTTTTATTATTATCGCCAAATGTAGTTTTGTTAGAAATGTTAGTTGGGGATTCGAACCCGTGACCTCTCCCCTTTCCCTTCTCCCTTCACTCTTCCCCAACCACTAAAAAAAAGAATTTAATTGAGTGAGTTAGGTGGGTGAATTTTACCAAAGTTAGACTGAATAGCGTCCATGTAAGTGTAGTTTCTCTTGCCAGTTACAGGATCACCGGTGCGGTAACAATCAGCGAGAAGAGTGGAAGTGTAGTAAGTGATGGCAGAAAAGATAACCATGACAATAGGACCAGCAATCCATCCGAGCTGAGCTATAGCCCAAGCCAGAGATAGCACCCCAGACCCAATCACTGCAGTTATTATGTGTGCACTTGCAGTCCACACCGTCCCTGTGCATGTCAAACAGACCATACATGAGCGGAATTATAAACACAACACAAAGGCCAAAAATAATATGAAGCTTGCTTTTAATACCGGTTCGTTTCGGGCGACCATCGTCGTCGAAACACTTAGAGATTCCGTGTTGATGCATGTCGATGGAGACGTTAAGTCTTTGTTGATGATACTTGCTGCCAACGCCATCCATCCCAACCATCTTTGTTATGACAAAGAACAACAAGCCAAGGAGTAAATGTTAAGATTCTAATAATGATGTGAAAAATGTCAAAGTTTGTGCACACTGCAGAGTATATATTCAAGACTCAAATTGACAAACAGTTTATAAAATGAAAGGTTTTGAACTTGTGGGAAAGAAAGATGGGTCGGTGGTTGGCTATATTATATGTGAGCTAGTGACATGACATGTAAGAAACTATGTTTAACTCCAATGCCCCCACAATCTGAGTAAGTTTGACACACCTCCAATTAGAGTTAGGAGGTTCAGGCAAAAGTGGTGATCTTGGGAGTTAAAGAGTGAGGAAGAGAGACAAAGAGGGTGTGTGCTTATGCGTTGGAGTCGGAAGGACACTCTTCCAATTCAGAAGATTTGATTTGAAGAGTGTATGTTTATGCAACGAAGAAAGATGGTGTGGGGGATATATATAACTAATGGGAGAGTGAGGATGGTGCTAGAATTGACATTTACTTGATGCAATGAGCTCCAAGAAGTGATGAGATACTGAGACGTCAAGGAACTTATCACACTACTAGAATAATGGTTTTGGCATTTTGGTAAGAAAAATGTTGTGTGTAAAAAATTCATGTAATAAATTACATAAATAAGAGAGAAATAAGTATAAACATAATAAATAATATATTTGAAAGAAAAAAAATACATAAAATGTTGTGGTATAAAGTATTGTATAAATTGTTATATCAACATCATAATTCTTTCGGCAATGGATGTAGAAGAGAGTTATGAAGTTGAAAGAATGATAGGATGTAAACGACCCTACACCACGCAATGCGTCTGTGTTAACCTGTTCGCAGCTTCTGCAGTTTTAGACTGCTTTGACTCGAACCCACCACTCTACCCCCACAGGTAATTTTTTGGTCACTAACTTATTTTCCCACTCAAATACTCTCTTTCTCATTGACTAGCTATTTTTTAATCATCTTTCCCAGCTAAATGTAGCTGATTTTTCCAAGACAGCTGGCAAACATGAATATGGAATCTATGTGATTCATTTACATTCTTCAACATTTATGACAGGCAACCCAACTCCTCTGTTTTGCTTTCATTTTCATCTGCTAGATTAAGAAACCCTGTTCCTTTCTAAATCAATGAGAATAGGAGTATATTTTTCTATGCTATTTTTAGTAACATTATTTTTCTCTCATTTTCTCTTAATTACGTTACGGCAAAATTATACGGAAAGGACTGCATTAAAACTCTTTTAAAAACAATGTGAATAGTGTAACAAAAATTGAACAAAATAAACATGACCATTGGGAACAAATAAATAGTGAGACTGAAAATATAATTAAGCTTATCTTTAATGATCTATTTATGTTAAAATTAAAGATGTTGTTACGCAAAAACTTGTTCCTGACGCTAAGAAGACAATGGAACAGTTAGTGCAAGCCATTACCTAATTCGAAACAAACTAATTGAAACTTTCACTTTTTTACCTTGTCTTGGAGGTTTTCTTTCTTTTACTATGCTGCAGCAGCAGCTCTGCTACAAACAATGCAAAAGAGCTGGAGTAGCTGTTGTGCCTCGCTTGAATTAATAAGTCCACATTATATATATAGGGGAACTCATACTCAGTTTCATTCCGTGCAATATCATAATCTAAATCTATCTCTTTAAAGGAGCACCCTAGAACAAAAAAAAAATAAATAAATAATACTATTCAGTGCCTCTCATCCACCCGTATTGAAACAGAATTAGGTTCCCTGTATTATTTATAATTACAATTATAGCCAAAATGTCACACTAAAAGCATTTTTGGCATGAGACTCTCCAATAAACTAATTCCAGAAGACAAGTTGCATCTTAATTATTTTTCTTAGATTTTGGTGTCCCTGATATAAACAAGAAAATGATATAAAGGTCATTCGCCACATTCTCTTCGCGACTCTTCAACGGAATTGGATACCCTGACATTTACAATTAATAATACGAAAAAAATGCACGAGTTTTATTTTTTCAATGTTTTTATCATAAGAGAAATTATTTTTAAGGGCTATATATAATTCTTACATTTGTTTTTAAATAATGGATAGAGGAGTCTATCTTAGTTAGTTAAACAAGATGCATGATTATGATAAATTCCTGATATTATTTTTTTATTTTTACAGATAAAAAGAAACTACTAACAATCTTCCTCATCCATCTTATATAAATTGCAGGATTAAAAAAATATAAAATATAAATAATTAAAAGAAGATCTGTCGTTACGAAAAGAATAGAAACAAACTTCTCCGGCGCAATGTTATTCCACAATGACTGGGGGACGATTAACTGCAATAAAATAATGAAGTTTTGGCCTTGTTTTCATGGTGTAGAATCATTTTTGTAAGAAGTTATGCGTAGAATCTAGCATACCTGGGGAAAGTGCCTAAGTCAATTTTGGTTTTGCTTTATTAATTATTATTGCGGTGACTGAAGATGAAGAAAGACTTATAGTTATGGTGGAATTGATGGTATATATGTAATGTAGTGGAACCCTATCAACAAGTCAGTTTTGTATTCCCAAGCCCAACAAATTATCTCCAATATCATAAAGTTTCTGCATTTTACAATTAAGGAAGGAGAGTGGTTCGATTCGAAAGACAGTATTTTACAAACAAATTTCTGCCAGCCGTTGCTTTGGGGAAGAACATCGGTTTCACTACTTTTACTTTTAGTTATTAATTACAAATTTTATAATCAAATTTTCCTTATTTTATTAATTTTAAATTAAGTTTTATTTTCATAAATTTTGTCATCTAACTTTAATAATTTTACAGATTTTATTATGATTATTTCTTTTTTACAAATTTTATCATCCAACTATCAATATTTCACAAATTTTTTATTTTTATATATTTTATCATCAAGTTGATAAAAAATATAAAAATAACTTTTCTATATTTTTGTATATCTTTTAAATCAATTATGATTATAATTGATGTCAAAAATTAATATCATTTATCTTTAATAAATAATTTTTGAAACTAAATAATTTAGTATATAGTTTACAAAATCACCTAATTTTATAAAAAACAATCTGTCAAAAATGATAAAATATGTAAAATTTAAATACTTGAGTGGTAAAATTTGTCAAAATAAAACTTGAATAATAAATTTTATAAAATAATAAAAATTGAACAGTAAAATTTGTAATTAAATCAGCAATATGTAAAATAAAAAATTGATAAGACAAAAATCCCATTTATATTAGTGCTTTTACTTACTTTAATTATGTTCGCAGATTTCTCACGTCAATGGAGTGTAATCAACGCATGCTGTCTTTTCTAATTTAAAGTTTAATGGAATTAAATTTTGATGAGAGTAACTATTAAATTTTTAAATATTGTTATTATTATAGAAAAAGATTACCCAATTTATTAGGACTCAGAAAAGTAATTAACTTGAGTTTTATAAAAAAAAATTAATATGATTCTTATAAATAAGAAGAATAAAAATAATACTACTTATAAGTAGTCAGAGTAGTAGATTATGACTTCCAATAGGATCACAAACCTTTCGAAACTTGGAAGGACACAGGTATAACCGCAGTCAACAAACGCACTATAAAGCATCTAAGATGTTCTTTTGTAAGATAACATATCATATATCAAATTATATAGGTGGGATAAAGTAATTATAATTAACTCTCGAGAATATAGTGTATACACAGCAAGTTTTAATATTTTAATTATTTGATTATTTTTTAAATTTCACTTTAATATATTAAATTTTACTCCAATCTTTTAAATTTCTAAAATATCTTATTTTGATCCTTCTTTTCAATTTTCATCATAACTGTTAACATTTTATTAATTTTAAAATTTTGAAATAATTAATTTAATATAATAACAACTAAAAATTACTATTATTTTTCTAAAAAAAAAAAATTAATTTTGCAAGTGCGCAACCACCAACCCCCTTGACCGCGCCGCTGCACCTCAGCTATCCCGACTCCGCGGAATCCTTGCTGCGCTCCCGCAACACCGACTCCTGGGACGAGCTCTCCGCGGCGGCATCGACCAAGCTCCGCCTCATGTGCAGCTACGGCGGCCACATCGTCCCTCACATCGCCAGAATACACTGTAAGTCACATTGTCTAGCCTTGTGGAAGACCACTTTTTTTGGAGGTGTAGCTGCTAAATAAAATAACGTGTCCGTTAATTGGCCTACTATGGATTGTGAATTTATAAAAAATAAGTATAAATAATGAGGTTCTGACACATTTATTTTTTGAAGATTGGTCCATTTCCTATAGAGGATGGAATCGGAAGAGGTGATCACCCAAATGACAGCAAATATGGTTACAAACAAAAGTTCTATACTTATTCCAATGGAAGAGATTTTTTGAAACAGGTAAGTCTCTTCTCCGATTTTTCTTCTTCGGTTTATATTGAAGTCCTCCATAGGTAAAAAAAAAAAAAAATGCAAAATTGACTTTCATTAAAAAAATTATGCAGGTCGAGATCATGGGGATGATTGGCCACTTCAAGTTCATGAACCAGTAGCAGACAACTATTACCCAGTAAACTTCTTTACTCAATTAATTTCTTCTGGAATTTTGGTTTTTTGTTTCTAATAACCAATATCCAATTGAAGAAAAGAAGAGCAATTAACTTATACTTTTCTTTGCCATCATCTACCAGTGAGGTGGCGCGGTCGGAGATGATGATGCGCTTGTCGCCGCCGACGTAGCAGAGGAACTTGTCGTGGGGACGGGGGACGATGTGGCCGCCGTAGCTGCACATGAGGCGGAGCTTGGTCGATACAGGCGCAAAGGGCTCGTCCCAGAAGTCGGTGTTGCGGGAGCGCAGCGAGGATTCCGTGGAGTCGGGGTAGCTGAGGTGCGGCGGCGCGGTCGATGGGGTTGGTGGTTGTGCCTCCATGGTGAGAGTGAGGGAGAGTGAGAAGAAAGAGAGCAACGCGCTTGAGGGGATTTAGTTTTTTTATTTTTTTAAATAAAATAAAAATAATGACGATTTTTAAGAATCACTCTATTAAATCAATTATTTCAAAACTTTAAAAAAGTATATGATAGAAATTGAAAAAAAAGACCAAATGAGACATTTTAGAATCTTAAAGAATCAAAGTAAATTTTTAAAATTTAATGTATCAGAATAAAACAATTGAGAAATATAATAAATCAAAATTAATATTAAGCCTTAAATTTAAATAAAATAACTTTAGAATATAGTGTGTATATCTTAATTTCTGTATAGTGTATACCAATATAAAAGTGTTGATTTTTTTTTTCAAACTGAGTGATAATTACAATAATCAAACTCTTCTTTTTCTTCTTTTTTATTTTTCTCTTCATGCATTTTGCACTTTGTTAGTAGTATATTATCAAAAACTCATATATGTAACTATCATTTTGTTTGGATACAATGCTAAAAGTACTTTTGAGAACTTCTCTACTGAAAAAAGCACTATATTTCTAGTAGAGAAGCTCTCAAAAGCACTTATGACTAAAACATGTAAGGGACTAGTTCCCACCATTTGTGATGTTAGAGTTTTAACTTTTGTTGGTGGTGGGTTAGGGGATGAGATCCTTCTTGGTCAATAGCATAAAAGGTAAGAAGTGGTAATGTGAAATTTATTTATGCATTTCTCTATTCTTTAAGCACCATGTGATATTGTTGTGTAGGAGAAAACTAACCTTAATTAATATTGAATTTTTTTTGGTCAAAAAGTAAAATTAGGGAGAAGGAATTATAAGATGCATAAGGCCAATGCAATTAAGTTTGGTCATTATTGTTTTTTTTTTATTTGATAATGTTACACTAACATTATTGATATTATTTAGGGTTGAATTAGGTGGAGTCTCCCGCCATATTCCATGATTCAAATAATAGTGTTGTTGTCACTAAACTGAGGAATGAGATTGAGGCAAAGTAAAAGGAATTTGAACTTATCCTTAGGAGAAAAAAAAATAGAGTTAGAGAAAAATCATTTTTTAAAAGAGACTCCTAACAAAAAATGATAACCTTATTATAACATGTAATAATTAGTGTTTGATGTTAGATTATTTTAATTTAAGAGTGACTCATGTAATTATGGAATGATATTAATGAAAATAGATTTAAGTTATTAAAATTAGTTTCACTCTTCTCACTTTATTAAGGATAACTTGGGCACTAAAGAAAAGGAAATTGAAAAGGGATCATAGAGGTTATAAAATAAAGAAGGGGATTCTTTCTTAGTAAAATGTAACTTCTCTCTTTAATTTAGGTATTGATAACTCTTAATTTTCATGTAAGAAAAGGTAAAGAAAATAAGAGAGACACCCATTAACAATTAAATTAGTAAAATTTAATATACAAAAAGGTTATTAAAGAGGGTATATTAAAAATTATTTTAAAAATAAAAATATTTTTGAAAATATATAATTATCACAAGACATAACTGAAGATAAAACACTTTTTTTTTAAAATTTATGAATAAGTATATGTTTTAGTCTTTATAAATAAGATAATTTTTATTTTTAAATTGTCTCATTTTGATTCATTATTTATAAAAATGTATGACATACAGTTATTGTCCTTTACAAAAAAAAGTTGTTTCTTTTATTGCTTGTTTATGAAAATAAAAATCACATAAAATATATTTTTACAAATAAGAGACAAAAAGAAGTATAATCTCCTTTATAGTATGCTATACTACATGTTAATTTACTGGAAAAATAAATAACAGCGATAATTTGTTGAAAAATTAAAAGGATTATTTTAACACTTCTTTACAACTGAAAATGACGATAAAAGTAATAATTGTTGTCCTTCTTAAAATAATATTGACCACCCAACTCCCCAAATTCCAGTGGCAGTAGAATAATTCTCTGATGGGACATCTACTATATTCCATTTGGCATTGAACAATGAACATCTTTCACAGCTCCAATGATGACCAATGATAAAAGAAATTGTTCAGATTTACATCTGATGATTGATTTGAACTTAGACTGGAAATAATATAATATTAGTTTCACTCGTTGTGATTGGGTCATTTTTTTCAAGTGAATCATCGATGGTTCAAATTAACCAACTTGCATTACTACTTTTTCTTCTTCTGAATTACTAGTAATTTCAATTATTTTTTGCTGATGGACTTTTATTACTACGTCCATGGTTTTCACTTCGGCTGGAAGCGTGTTGATTTAGATGTACAGGTAACCAAGAATGAGGCCATCGTCCTATGCTATGATATTGCACCATGACTATGCGATACACTTTGCAATTTCATTACCTAGATTTAACAAATCACGCTAGCCATTCCAGAGGAACAATGTAATCAATGATGATGTATAAGAACAATATTAATACAATCTATTCCACTGGTGTGGTCCAAGTTAGCTATAGAAAGCAGAGAAGATTTATAGACTTAAGCTCATTTTGGCCTGCACTATGTCACTTTGGTGCATTACACAGAGGCATGTCTTCTATTCCAAGTAATATGCTGCTTGATTTTTGTTGATTTGGGATATATTGGATTTTGACTCTTGTAGAAATAACATCAGATTTATGTGGGGTGGTTTCATAGGTGGATCAAAGGGGTAGGAATTTTTTTTTTTACTAGGAGTTGATATCGTGCTCTGTCCTTCCTCTCTATTTCAGTGGGACAGAGTACTTCTTTTCTCTTTGTAATTTGGATATTTCCTTATTACCAACTTGGACATGCCTCATGCTAAGTTTGGTAGCAATAATATACTTCTTCACCTTAAAAAAATAAAAACAAAACTAACTAAGCATATTTAAAGTGAATGATTTCTTGTGGAGGATACACATAGTTTATATATATATATATATATATATATATATATATAACTTTTCCTCCCTTTCATTTTGAATAAATAGTCATTCAAATTTTTAAAACTAAAAATCATTATCACATTAGTGTTTGAATCAAAGGAAATTAAAAAAGAAAATCCTGAAAATGCAAATCAACAATAACACTGTTAAAAAAATTGAAATAAATAATCACTTAAATGATAATATTAACATATGTTTAATGACTAAAATAACAGTAAATAATTAGGTTTAAAAACTTAATTGACATTTTAGAAACTTATTTGATATGTGACTTGTTTCTAAGACTAACATATTAATTCTAATTTCAAAGACTAAAGTGGTTTTATTTAAAGGAATAAAATGATTCTTTATTATTATGATATTCTCATATCTTATCTTTCACATAAAAAAATTAAATTAATTATTGTATTATTCTGAGACTCTTTACTATATGAAAATAAAGGAAAAATATATGGTATGTAGTCTTACCCTTTTACATAATGTAGAAAAACTTTTATGTTCTCACCATAAATTTTTTTTCCTCTCCACATTTTCTGTCGGCAATCTCTTCTCAAATATTTTCCTTTCAGTTTTCATCCATTCAAACGATGAGTGGAGGAAGGGTGAGTGCTTGGAGGGAATAATAGACTAATGGAGGACTCTCACTCTTAATATCTAGAAAGAATAGTCTTTAAGTATTGGCTGAAAAATAATATGAATTAAGAAAAACATAACAAAAACGGAGTACTTGTTGCATGTAAAACCACAGGAACACTGCTACTAACCAAAGAAGTATATAATACCAATGAGATACCTGTCAACTATGTTTATCGCTGTTACGGACGGTATCTTAAAGCACGTGAATTGTGAGAGTTGTGCGAGAAACATACGTAATAGTATTCTATTCGCATTTTCCAGCAATATACGTACTGTGTTTAAGATAGCACCTTGCATAGGTTGGATGGCTGCATGTCTTGTGACCCTGTCATGTTAATTGTTAAAGCCACCTTCACTCGTAAGTCATTCCTCAAGATTTAAGAAAGAATGTTGCTGACAGATTGGCCTTGTCTTTGTTTTATGCTCCAAATGAATTCAATGGAAATAGCAAACAGAGAGTGAGTTCTTAGTCTTGATGTTGCAAAAACTGTCAGATTCCTTGGATAAATACTTTCCAACCCGAACACTATGTGAATCAATTACTTGTAAAAAATATTTTGGCAAGTATTTAATTTATTATTTTTGTTAAATCCATTTTAGCAACTTATCGGATTTTCACAGCTCAGAATCATGCATGAGATTGAGAATAGCATTGCTTTAATGAAAATTCTCGCCTAGACATAAAAATAATTTAAATATAAAATTATTGATTTAATATCTATGCATTGTCATAATTAAAAAAATGGATTTACTACCCTAATTTTTTTTTAAGATTTCTGCTTTTAATCCTTCAATTTTTATTTTTTGAGTGGTCACCTCCCTAATACTTTTCATTTAAAGTTGCCCTCTAGTTTTTGGTAGCAAATTCATACAACAAAAAACAACACAAAATTTAACAAAGAAGCAAAGCTTGCATAGCTCACTTGGTTAGAGCACCCGTTTAGTAAGCGGGAGGTCTTGAGTTTAACTCAATGAAAACAATGTTATTTTAATTCTGCTAAAGAAACTTAGATACCTACACGAATATTTATTGGCAAATGACATGCATCGTTCCTCAACTAACAGTGAACCCTTCAGAAATCACATGACAATTTTTTAGTAGATTCATTTCATGCTCTGAACGAGGGAAGCCTCACTATATGCATATGAGAATCCAATCCCATAAAGAATGGCTAAATGATGTGCATCATTTATGGAACAGTTGGAGGGAGCTCTTGATGGAAATCACATGACATGGCCTAGTATGCCGTCCCACTGGTCAGACCATAGAAAAAGAAAACCAGTTCCTTCAATACATCTCAATGGTATCTGTGTCAAATGTTTCTTGGTCTATGATAGCACGTGACATATCTTCCAACTATGTTCTTCATAGGAAGCGGTCCCCTATTCGTCATCGGAGACAGTAAGGTTCAAGATGAGCAAGAAGTAAAAGATAATAATACTAAGTTTTAATTATGATAAGCACACAGGATAGAGATTAATGCTTCACATTACAAAAAATGCTTCCTATAAAACCATATCTCTTATTTCACTTTATAAAAAAACTCATATTTCCTCAAAACTAAACAGAGACACTGATGTAAAAATTCATCTAGAAAACAGATCAACATATTATACATCAAAACATTCAGAAAATCACCCCTCTCCCAGAAGGTTAAAATTAATGGAAAAAGAAAAATGGAAGTCAGTATACAGTAACATGTACGTAGCAGTAGTTACTTACCACACATGGGAGTCATAACTATTGTTACGATTATCCCCCAACACATAAACATGACCATTGGGCACATGCTGCAAGGACACAAGTAATATGAGAAATACAAAATTATGAATCAATAAACAAATAGGTAAAGAATTAAACAATTCATTTGAATTCAAAGAACATAAAAGAGATGGACAGAACAGGTGAAGGTAAAGGGGCGACCATCCTTAATCAGATATCATGGAGCTTTTTCAGTTAAACTGGAAAGCCTTCATGCTGACAACTGAGTTTATACCACATTATCTATTGGAATAGTGCACAAAGGGAAAGGAGCACAGTTGGCTATTAAGAAAATCCTTTAATCCTGGCAATTAGGGCAGTATACGAATTCAGACAAGTCAAAGCTTGACTCCTAAAAGAAAGATGTTCAAGATTGGCTCCCTTGTTTAAATGAACCAAATTTAAAGATTGATCTTGCCTTGCTTAAAAAATATGAAGCTTGGGCTTGACTCATATGGATCAATTATCTTCTTTTTTTAATCAAATTTTTGTTTGTTGAGCTAGAATAATTAACAAATGACTTAACTCGTTGCAGTCCCTATTGGCAATTTCTACCCTCATCATGTTCATTAATGTGATCCGTGATCACATCATATTGAATGACAAGTAAAATGAAAAAGGACCATAACAATTAACAAGAATCTCACAGTTAATTGCATTGTGTATGCTGGTGGCTCTGCTATGAAATCTTCCAGCTGAGCAACACCATTGATGTAGAGTGCCCCATGATTAACCTGCATTGGAAGATTCAAGTGAGAAAAACCAGATGTACGTGGTATTTGCCTATGCCATCAAACAAATTATTACTCATAGTCAGGACATGACAACAAATCATTTGAATTAATTTATTACCCGTGCTTGTCATCGTAGCACATGAAACAGTGACTAGTCTGTACGGTTGACTAAATCACTAAAACAAAGAATAAGGATCAAAACATAGCCTCAGTTTCAAAGATATTATATTGATAAATGCTTTATATGCTTACATATTTTAGCATTTATCTTACATTTTTCATTCTTAGAACTTCGTTTTAATAACTTTTTATGCTAATATAACTATTAATTAGGAGAAAGTTTAGAGTCTTTAACTTTTAAGAAGTTTTATTAGCTTTTGATGTTCTACTGTAGGAAAAGAAGAATAATTGAAGATTTTGGAAAAATAGCTTTGGAAGTTCAAGTCACACATCTTTGGAAGCACATTTTGAAAGCCTAAAGCCATCATTTTCCTCTTTGCTAGCTGAGGCCAGGCTTGAAAGATTTGAGACTGGCCTGAGAGTGTTAGAAAAGCACATTTGCTGGCTGTCCACCTGAGGCCGGGCATGAGAAAGCTGAAGCTAGGCATGGGAGTGGTGATGTGGCTTAAATGAGGCTGAAACAAAGGATAAAAGGCCCAATTGAAAGGGATTTTGGTAGTTTTGGTTTGGGGAACTATCTAGAGCAATGAGGGTGATAAGAACAGAGAAGATGGAGTAAAATAGAAAAGATGAAATAGAAATTTTATATAAGTAAATTGAGATATTTTTTAATAACACAGGTTTTCGAGAGTCTACCTCTCCACAATTCAGTCTTATCCTTCTTTGTTTTTCCCTCCCCTTCCTAATCTGGTTTACATCTATTTATACTGCATCTAACATCTATTCCTAATAGACACAATTGTTCAGAATGGTTGTGACTCTTCACCAAGGGTCATGTCCCCTTGATTCACATCTCTTGACCTTGCGCCCCTTGAGTGGATCGTGTCTGTTGGGTGATCACCAAGGGTCATGTCGCCTTGATTTGCATCAATGGTCATGTCCCCTTGATTCGCATCTCTTGACCTTGCGCCCCTTGGTGGATTGTGTTTGTTGGGTGGTCAGCACTCCTTGGGTGGCCCAGAATTGTTGCTTCTCTTACTTGCTGCTTGCGGGTGTACACCCTAGTGATGGGTGGCTTACACTTATCAGAGGGGCTGGGAAGCTCTCACTTATATTGGGATTTCTCAATTGAAATGGAAGCACATCTTCTTCTTCTTGTAGTTATGTAGTTAGCTTTACTCTTTGTTTTCGAGATTGATGTAACTGAACCCATCTTTATGTAAACATTATAATTATTAATCTATGTTTATTTTTCATTAAGTGTTCTCTTCTACTCTTAATGTTTGCCTTGGCTTGATCACTCATTGCAAGATTTTGTGGTCTGAATATGATTGGAAAATATATTTGAATCTAGAAATAGGGAAGAATACCTAATGGGTTTTGTTGCTAGAAATAGAGTAAGGTTTGTTAGTCATCTTTTAACTCTTGTTCCTAAAGCAAGTCACTTGACTAGACTAGGCAAGAGATTGTTAGTTTAGTTAAGGGGCTTAGGCTCTTTTTATCCAAGGAATTGAGGTTTGAGTAATTATATGTTGATGATAATAATTGAACCTTAAACTAGATTAGTAACCTTTGTGTGCATGAGGGGATGATTTGTTAAAGTCAACCCCAACATTTTTATGTAAAAATTACCCAAAAAAAGTTCTTGTTATTTTGCTCTTTAATTTTCAATTTATTCATGTTCTAGTTTTATATTATTATTTTTGTTCTGATAGCCATAATTAGTGAATGCTGTTATTTTTTTGTCAAGGATTATGTGAGTTCCCGTAAATACAATACTTGGACTTCCATTTTATACTATTTGTGAGACTTGGTATGCTTGCCAAGAAGCTAACATATATTTAGGAATTAAGCTTTCATGCCACTGAATCTTGTAGACATATTCGTGTGCAATTTTGGCTTTATCAAATTCCCAAGTAGATACATAACATATAATGCAAAAAGAAAGGGAGTATTAGAGACATTTATACCTCAACAGCATCTCCTGCTTTTGCAACAATTCTCTTGATAAAAACAGCATCTGTGTTTTCGTCAGCGGGCTACATAGAAAACCAATCAAATAACTGAACTGGAGATCTGCAAGTATCTATATATACCATTGCAGCATACCTGTGTTGGATCCTTAAATGTTATAATATCATGTATAGCTGGACTCCTGATGTAATATGAAGCCTGGGAAAATTTACAAGAAAAGATAATTAAAATTCAAATATTAAAAAATGAGGAAAGAAGTAGAAAAATAGAGATAAGACCAGAAGATATCCACTGATCTAATTTCTGAAAGTTTAGTGACTAAAATATTTTTGAGAAAGTTTGTTGCTCAAAACATCTTTATTTGATGAAACGTGACTGAGTCAATTTCAAGCAGTTTCCTTTTATCCTTTGCACTACTTAATTAAAACTCAAGAATGAGATTAGAAAGAAAAACAAGTAAGGACAAGGCCAGCTAAGATTTTATCCAGAGACCTCTGTGCAAACTTAAAATGTTAAACAAATGGATAATGAAAAGATCAACTCCCTATGACACTTAATGTAAAATATCTTGAAGGCTTTACCTTTCAATATGATAGTATCAACTGCCAAAATAACATTGAAAGCCTCAATAGTATTACAAGCGCTAGTCATTTTAAACATCAAACTAAGGAAAAACAATCCATTTAACTGTTTTAAGATATTAGACCATAGTTGTATCACTTAAAAGCATACAAGCTCAATGGAGCAAACAAACATCTTGCTCTTCGGGTTCTCGCATCAACTGATTGGCTGCAGTTTATTATATTCCAATCAGAAAGAGAACATTTCATTATTTCAACATCTCTATGCACAGATAAAGCACGACTAACAATGGCAAATCTACTGGTCTTTCATATAATTTGTTCCATCAGAGTGTATATTAATTACTCTCAGGCTTCATGAGAAAAGAGAATTTCCTCCATATGCAAGCTAAAGAGCATAGTTTATTTTAGGGTAAACAGTGCCTTGGAAATTGGAATGATTGCGCAAATAGATATAGATATCAATATATACACGAAAACTAACACTTAAATAAAGGGTAATTTAAAAAACATCATACATTAAATTATGACTAAAACAACCAAAAAAGATATAAAGGGAAGCAATATTTGATTTAATTCTAGAAATAATTCTAGAAATATAGCGATAGTAACATAAAGGAAGGAAGATGCAGAGAAGCAACAGACAAAAGTAGCAACAAAGGTATTCCCCTTAGATAATTCCATCTTGCATCTTCCTATTAGATGGGAATCTGGATGCAATTGCAAATTCAACTTGGCAGTTGGCACATCAAATTGCCATTAAATTGTTATTGTTCTAACTTCTAAGAACAACCAAAACCAGGATAGCATTAATTCCAAATGCTATTCCAACGTGACATCAAGCATAAAGGTAGATAACGAGCCAAGGAAAGACACAGAAAAGCAGAATATTGTTCACCTTTTCGACAATAATTCGGTCTCCAACACGAAGGGTGGGGTACATAGAAGATGAGGGTATGAAGCGAAGCTCGGATAGTGTAGACCACAGAAGCACAACCACGAAAAGCCTGAAGAACCCATCAAGGCCGGGCCATCGAAGGAAGCCCCAACTCTGACATGGCAGCCATCGCAGCGCAGGATAACTGATCAAAAAGTTGTACAACGCAGAAGGCCTCAAGAAGCTCATGTTGCTAACTGCATGCATATCATTCCAGGAAAATAATAAATGAAGAGAAATTCAACACATTCTTCAATTAAACTGAAACTCAAAAGTCAAAATATGGATTCAATTCAAAGAGGTGCAGAGTGTGAAATGAGTTTTCACCTTTGGATGAATCTAGCGAGAAAATCACGCAAAATGAGTAAACTGAATTGAACTGATGATGATGATCTCCGTGGAAGAACTCCGTGTCTTTAGAGTGAGAGAGAGAGAGAGATGTAAATGGTGGAACAGTTGAAACTTAGGGACTAAGTTTCCACGACAAGCTAGCTAGCCCACGCGCTTTCTTGCAAGCAAGGCCAATACTAATGTTTTTTGCCTATCGTTATGCCAGTCAAACATCAAAATACAAATGCAAAAAACGGATTATGTAGTACCAAAAAGGTCCAAAACAAACATGTTTTCCTTTCTTTCACAGACAAAGAGGAAGTAAATAATTCAATTTTCAACAAAATAAAGGAGAAAGATATGGTATATGGTTTTACTATTCCATATGCAAAAAGATTAATTTTAAATTTAAATCTATGATCAATAAATTATCAAAACTCAACTTTAATGTTATATCAAAGAAATAACATTTTGAGAGGAAAATAACAATGTCTTTGATTTGGTCACAATAAATAAACAAGAATAATCCATTAAGACTGAATTTCCTAACATGTAATTGTATATAATTATATGTGTGTGCAACTGTGTATCCTTTGCACTGTAATAAGGTGCATTGCCACTGAGTAATCTTTCTAACAATCAAGTACTTTTCATTTTATTAAAATATATTAACTAAAAACTGATACTGTCGTTACCTTAATTAAAAAAAAAAAATGAAGTTTCTCTCTGCATGTAGTTAAACTTTTGGGCCATACAGTTGCATTTTGGTTTTTTGTCAGTAATCTAGTTGCATTTGACTCGTGCAGTGTTATTATTATTATCGGCTCTTACTATTTACACCCCCTTTTGGCTAACCCATTATATCAATTTTCTACACCCCTTTTACTTTCGAGAAATGTATTCTGGAATTAAATATACCCCTATTATGAAAATATATCTCCAAAATTATAATTTATAGTTATGGAAATATACTTTCAAAATAGGTATATGTTTTTTTTAATAAAATATCAATTAGAAATTAAGAGTGTTGACGAGAAATACAAAAAAAAAATAATATTGACAACATAAACACTTATCTTATACCATGTTTGTTAGTTTTATTTTTATCATATCATTGGATTTCTTTAAATCTTATATAAAATCTTATTTCATTATATCTTGATCATTCTTTAAACCCTAATTTTAAATCATCTTTACCATATTTTCATTATATAATATTGTGTTTTCATCAATAGCATACAATATTTTGTGTTTTCCTTCATGTGACACTATGTTTCAAGATATGTTCATGACTAACTTCATCTATTATATACCTTAATTGTAAAGCAAAACTTTTACCCGATGTTTTTTTTTTTTTTTCCTTTAAGTGCTTTCATTCATTTTCTAATCCAAGTCTATGTTAAAAATTTAGGCCTCAATCCTCAAATACTCTTAATTACTTTGATTGAGGTATGATTTATTATTACTAGAAATATCTTTTTGGAATAACATATACCATTTCAGAAGTGTATCTCCATAACTATAAATTATAGTTTCAAATATATATTTATGGAATAGATATATTTAATTGTGGAATACATTTTCAGAAAGCAAAAGGGGAGTAAATATTTAACGAAAAAGGGTGTCATGGGTAGTTGGGAGGTTGAAAGAGAGGGTAAAGGTAGCAAAAATGGGATGTATAAATAGCAAGGGCCTTATTATTGAGCTAGTAAAAATCTTACAGCTTGTAGTATCACAACCTAACTAATTAACAAGGACCAGCAACCTACGAGGCCTAATAACTTTTTTTTTTTTGTTTGGTGAAATAGGCCTAATAGCATGATAATGAAGCTGAAAATGTTTGTACCATAGTTATCAATCCCAGATAGTGGAGCGGAGCGGCCGTCCTCAAAACTGGGATAGTGGGATAGCGGATAGCGGGATGACCACTATTTTAATGTTTTTATATAGAGTGTATTTCATATTAATAAAATATAATAAAAGGAAAATCATAAACACAAATAATAGATTATCCCTAGTTGGCATTAAAACACAAGTCCAATTTTTAATTAAAAAAAAAAAGAACCAGAAGGAGTAAAGTAAGCAATAAAGGGAGTGCAGGAAGCAATCTGGGGGCCCAATAAAAAAAACACTAATGTTATTTATAAAAAAAAACTCTTTCTCTCCCAACCTATGAGACCTCACTCACTTATTCTCGATTTCTCTCTTTCTCGGTTGAGCACGGCGGAGGCAGAAGCGCAGAGCGTGACCCTTGGAGGCTTGGACTTCGTCACCGACGATGGTGGAAGAGGAGCTGGATCCGACCTTCTCGATCTCCTTGACGGTGTCCATTCCCTCGACGACTTGTCCGAACACGACGTGCTTTCCGTCGAGCCACTCCGTCTTCGTTGTGCAGATGAAGAACTGAGATCCGTTGGTTCCGGGACCGGCGTTCGCCATGGAGAGGATGTCGGGACCGATGTGCTTCTTCACGAAGTTCTCATCGACGAACTTGTTGCCGTAGATCGACCCGCCTCCGGTGCCGTTTCAAGTGGTGAAGTCGCGGATGCGTCACCCTGCGCACTCCGCTACCCCCCTGTCGTGAGCGCAACAGTCGCAACAGTAAAACGCACCGCTACTCTACCCATTGTAGCGATGCATGCCCACTCTGCCCCGTTCCGCCTCGATCCGACCACTACGACTGCTATTGATAACACAGGTTTGTACCATAAAATGTGGATCAAGAGCATATACATAGAAAATGCCAGAGTTAGACCTCCTTGCTTCACATTGGCGTTGAGTTCACACAATCACACTTTCAACTCTGATATGATATCATAGTGGGAAAACTGGCTGAATTATAATTAATTTTTTATATCTTGAGAGTATAC
Source organism: Glycine tomentella (assembly GCA_007407185.1). Lineage (NCBI taxonomy): Eukaryota > Viridiplantae > Streptophyta > Magnoliopsida > Fabales > Fabaceae > Glycine > Glycine tomentella. The sequence continues at coordinate 3,434,832 of PYAF01003243.1, forward strand.
ATACTTATTCAAGGAAATTCAATTGTTTAATCAATCTTGATTCTAATACATTAGTTCCTATTTAAATTAGGAAACATAAATCATCTAAGGAAAAATAATGTATACTGTACACATTAACTAAGAGTTTTGAAATCAATTCCGCCACTTTGAACCGCCACTTTGAACAAAACACTAGGTTGAATTACATAACTTAGATGCTGATAACCCAATTTGGTGGCCGAGCAAGAGATGAGAAGCTCTTTGAGATTCAAAATAATACTACATTCGCTTAGGTATTTGAGGAGATTGACGTGATTGAAACGGGAGGAGGAGATTGACATGAAATGAGAGGATTATAGTGAATTGTTGAAAAGCATTTGTCGTTTAATGCATGTAGAAGTAGAATGCTACTATCCCTGCGGAGAGTAGTGTCTGGTTTCCATCAAATTGTTTTTGGTAGCACATTTCACACGTGAGTTTGTGAGCATTTTTATAAGTGTGTTTGAATTGCCGACAAAGTTGCTGCCACACAAATGAAAGTTGTCACCGATAATCTAAACACACTCCATCCATTTCTGAATTTACCTAGATACTACAATACACAGCTTCTACCCTAACATGTGAAACTCTTATTATGTTATTTATCTAACACGAACCAAATACCCTAAAGTACTTACTGAGAGTGTTAGATTCTCCTTATTTTTAACAGCACTAGAGAAAAACCACTTGAAAGAAAACTTTATAAGATAAAGTAATTAATCTCCATCCCAAATAGATTGATCAAAGTCAATAATCAATAGTATTACGTAGCAATTATTAAATTTTTTTCATCTTACTTTATTAAATATCTTCAGCTGACGTCACTGCACACGAAAACTAATTGAGGAAAAACAGCAGCTTAACAAATAACATCAATAAATAAACAAATCTTGATTGATAGAAAAAGAGAAAAGGACTCGTCCTTGAAATATGCTCACAAATGCTATACTTAACAACATACTAGAGCATGCTGGATTAATAAATGATAAGAATTTTTTGTGATGAGCAAAAATTGCAAGGACAGATATGAAAATGGAGAGGATAGGTTGGGCCCACTGATATCCTCTTAAAAAGAAGCACAAAGCTAAGCTGGTTGTCTCATGACCATTTCCAGCAACGATGAAGACACGCCACTTACTTGATCATTTGTGTGTAGTAGTGCTAGTGTTAGCCCTAGGTTGTGTAGCGGAGGAGGAGGATTCCACTTCCACCGCTAGCATCATCTTCACCACACTCGGCCGAGCCTTCTACGCCTTCGACATCTATTCCCTCCCAGTCCCAGTTCAGCAACAACAACAACCTCTCACCGCAAGCCAAGAACTTCAACTCACCGATGGCCACTCCGTTAATTTCAACGGCCACTTCCTTTCCAATACTTCCGCTATTCACCTCCCCAAACACTCCCCTCCTCTCCAACTCGTTTACGTCACCGAGAGAAACGGCTACGCCACCATATTCTACGACGCCGTTTATAGTTATAGAACCCAATCTTCTCTGGTCTCAAAAAGAATCCAAATCCCTCTCTTATCCAACCACCTCAGCGACGCTTCTTCTCAACTTTCCATCAAAGACAAGCCCAGCGTCACCCCCGACGGACAATATTTACTGTACGTGTCCACCCACGAGAACCCGGGCCTTCCACGGGCCAGTTGGGCCGCGGTTTACTCCACTCACCTCGAGTCAGGCCTCACCCGAAGACTCACCCCTTACGGTGTCGCTGATTTCAGCCCATCCCTCTCTCCCTCAGGTCTCTGGACCGCTGTCGCTTCCTACGGGCCTGACGGTTGGGCCGGGGAAGTTGAAGATCTCACCACAGACATCTACGTCTTCCTCACTCGCGACGGAACTCGCCGAGTCAAAATCGTGGAGCACGGAGGCTGGCCCACCTGGGTCGATGATCGCACTCTTTACTTCCACCGTCGAGGTCAAGACCAGTGGTGGAGTATTTACAGAGCCATTCTCCCCTCCAATCCTCCTTTTTCAGTTGACTCGGTCATCCTCGAACGAGTCACCCCACCGGGTCTCCACGCGTTCACACCCGCCACTTCCCCGGGCAACAACAATTTCATCGCCGTCGCAACCAGAAGGCCAGGCTCCAATTTTCGTCACATCGAGCTATTCGACCTCGCTAGTAACGAATTCACTGAGCTGACTCGGTTGGTCTCGCCTACTTCTCACCACCTCAACCCGTTCATCTCGCCCGATTCCACCCGGGTCGGTTACCATAAATGCAGAGGAGAACCCAACGCTCACAGTACCCCCCAGTTTTTCCTCGAGAATGTTCGGAGCCCCGTCCCCGGTCTAACTCTCTTCCGCTTCGTCGGTTCTTTCCCGGTTTTCTCCCCTTCCGGCGACCGAATCGCGTACGTCGAGATGCCCGGAGTTTATGTCGTGAACCGGGACGGTTCGAACCTGCGTAAGGTTTCCAACGCGATGGCGTTCTCAACCGCTTGGGACCGGGTTCGACCCGGTGTCATCTACACCGCAATTGGAGAAACATTTGCTCCGGAGAGCTCGCAGGTTGACATCGTGTCCATCGACGTTGACCATGAAAACAGTGTGAAGAGGTTGACCCTGGGCGGAAAAAACAACGCGTTTCCGTCACCCTCGCCGGACGGTAAATGGATCGTGTTTCGGTCGGGTCGATCGGGGCATAAGAACCTTTACATAATGGACGCAGTTGATGGTGAGAAAAAGGAGCTTCGAAGATTAACGGAGGGTCCGTGGACTGATACCATGTGCAACTGGTCACCGGATGGAGAATGGATCGCATTTGCGTCGGACCGGCATGACCCGGGTAGTGGGAGCTTCGAGATCTACCTGATCCACCCGAACGGAACCGGGTTGAGGAAACTGATTCAAAGCGGGTCGGGTGGAAGAACAAACCACCCGTATTTCAGCCCCGATGGGAAGAGCTTAACGTTCACTTCGGATTATGCGGGTATTTCGGCTGAGCCAATATCGAACCCGCATCACTACCAGCCGTATGGTGAAATATTCACCGTTAGATTGGATGGTTCCGGGATCAAGAGGTTGACTCATAACTCGTATGAGGATGGAACACCTGCTTGGTCGCCCAAGTATATGCCGCCGCTGAATGTGCCAAAGGGAGGACCCTATTGCTCTTTTGAGGATTGTCATTGGCTCAACAATATGCCCAATTGGACTGCTTTCGGTGTGTCTAAGGCTAAGTCTCAGTGTGCTGCTCTGTAATCATAATGTATCATACTACGTTCTTAAATCTGTGCTTAATCGGTCTGCAGAGACAGAGGACTTAGGTTGAGATTTTGATTGACATGCAAAATTATGTAAGGCGATATATAAATAACTGCTCTTGTATTGTACGCCTTGCTTGTTCCTTAGCCTTATGTGATTATAGTAATGGATTCGAGGTACTCAGTAAAAGCAGCACCAGAAAAAGAAAGGAAAAAAAAAAAAAAGCACAGGAAAATTGGCTTACCAAATTTAATTATTTTGCTGTTTTTAAATGGCTTGAGCAAGCTTAGATTATAATGGATCTTGTGTAATTAACTTTTCCCTACGTTATGATTAACTGTAAGGGTAATTAATTCTATGCTGAAATAAACTTATTTATCAAACTAATAGGGATAATAAAAGGGTGAGTTGAAATGTCCAATAATAGACATAATGACAGTATGCAAACATCAAGGGTAACAACTAAGAAGAAGCCTAAGAAATATAAAAAAATTATTAAAAAAAAAAAAAAAAAAACCCAAGTCCAACACCCCACACAATCTAAGAATGAAATACAGAGGTGAAAATGTCAAGAAACAGGGAAGGCAAAGATACTTTGAGACCAAGTAAAAAAGAGATGTACACCACCTAAGAAGGTACCTAATCCAGTGGCTACCAATTTTATTTTTTTACTTTATAATTTTTGTTGGATTAAGTTTCACTTGTCTAATGATTTGACTTTAAAATTTAAAGAGAAAATAAATGCTTTTTTAACATTGACATGGATATGAGGCTTTTAGTTTAACTTCATTTAGACTTTTTTGTTTGATACAGACATGAATATCAATACAAGTTTATTGGGAGGATTGTTGAGCGGGTCTCTAGGGAGATTAATCTTGGTCTTTTACATGTTGCGGATTACCCAGTCGGAATAGGGTCACAAATGTTACAGGTTTGGAAACTTGTGGATGTTGGATCTGATGATGTTTTAGATCATAGGAATCCATGGAAAGAAGAAAAAGTGGGAAAAATAGTATCTTCAAATGTAGATTGGTTTTCTGCCATGCATTGCAACCTCAATGATGATTTTTTTTCAGGTTTCAGGCGGTTTGCTCAAGTGAGTAGTTCATGCCTAGCAGCAAATAATTTCACATTCCTCCCTGAATGCATCAAGGAATTTCAATTTTTAAGTACTCTTGATGTGAGTGACTGCCAGCATCTTCAGGAAATTAGAGGGGTTCCACCGAACTTTAAATGTTTTCAAGCAAAAAACTGTATATCCTTGACTTTCTCAAGTTCAAGCATGTTCTTAAATCAGGTTTTGTCTAGTTTTTATTGTATTTGATATGATAATATGTAGTGCCCTTAATGTTGGTAAACTTATGAATCATGGCTAACAGGAACTGCACGAGGCTGGAAAAACCAAGTTTTGGCTTCCAGGAGCAAGTATTCCAAAGTGGTTCGATCACCAAAGCAAGGGACCTTCAAGTTCTTTCTGGTTTCGGAAAATTAAAGTTTCCTGCCAAAATTATTTGTATTCTTATTGCACCTGTGGACATGAATTTTGATTTTGTTAGACCCATGGTGTTCATCAATGGCAAACATTTTTATCATTGTGACGATGAATCGGTGAGGATGTTAGAATTGGATCATACATATCTCTTTGATCTACAAGCGTTACATTTTGATAATAATCTGTTTGAAGTGCTTTTAGAAAAGGAATGGAACCATGTGGAGGTTACATATGCAGGTGTGTTAGAGAATTCAATCATTAAAGCAACCGGAATCCATGTATTCAAACAAGAAAGCAGCATGGAGGATATTCGATTGGCTGATCCTTTTAAATAGTTAGACGATGATATCCACAGTTCTCAATCATGAAACTGCCCGATGCTAACATAGCATAAGTTTGTGGACATGCATGCAAGTGCTACAGACGCAATTTGTGCAACAGTAGCTAGCAATGTATGCTTTATGGTCATGTTTATTGAACAGGGCATGTAAATTTTCGTATTTTTCCTACTCGAGCAATGCAGCATTGTATGATAATCTGAACTTGGACTCAAATTCAATGGAGCTCAAAACAGATCGATAAGGGGCATCATTTGTTTCAAATGTAAACTATCCCGTGCCATACGTGGTTTATCACAGTAACTAATTTTAATTACTTGTATTATTTTGATCACTCAAAATGGAAAAAAAAAAAAAAGTGCTAGGGCTAGAGTGATCAATTGGATATGGGGCGTATGTTTAATTTTTTGTTGTTGAAGAATATATAGGAATTCTTTGCACACAAAATAGGGTGTATGTTTAGAAATTAACAAAAAATAGAAAGGACTTGAGCAAGATTACGGCAAGCTTTATACACACACACAAAAAAAAAAAAGCTTTAATGGTAATTACTAATTAGAGAACAATTCTTAAAATAAGATAATGCACCTAAATTTTATCCTTTCTAAACAGTTGCTGGCCGGAGTAGATAAATTGGACAAAAAAATTAAGACATTGACTCCTTTTACCCATTAATGATGCTACTTAAGTTTGAACCCCTGGTCCACGTAAAGTAAAGCTTGGCTAACTGTAGTTTTAGTTGCCAGACAAAATAATGCTTTCATGTATCTTTTTAATTTTTTATAATGATTAATTTGTTTCATGTTTTATGACTTATTATAAAACTATGATGTTTTTTATTACGATCAAAGTAAATGATCTGACAAAACATGGCAGTTGTTGGGTCACGGAGTGCAATTAAAGCTGCTGCATAAAATGATTTGAGAATCTGGTTCCGACTTCCTCGCCGTAGCCACTGTCGGCAAGGTTAGCCTAGCCACATTTATATCCTCTTCCTTTCATTCACTGATTTCACTCCCTACCACTTACCTTTTCTGTGGGTAGTAGTGTTACTGTAACCCTTCGTTGTAGTACAGCAGAGGAGGAGGAGGCTTCAACTTCAACTTCCACCACTAGCATCATCTTCAACACAGTTGGCAGAGCTCACTACGCCTTCGATATTTATTCCCTCCCAATTCAACAACCAAGAACTTCGACTCACCGATGTCCACTTCCCCCCAAACACTCCCCTCCTCTCCAACTCGTTTACGTCACCAAGAGAAACGGCTACCCCATCATTTACTTCGACGTCGTTTATACTTCCACCACCACAAGGAGAAAAAGATCGGTTCTGGAATCCGTTACCGCAAACAGAATCCAAATCCCTCTCTTCAGCGACACTACTAGTACTAGTCAAGTTTCCATCAAAGACAAGCCCAATGTCACCCCCGATGGAGAATATTTAATATACGTATCCACCCACGAGGACCCGGGCCTGCAACGGTTTGCTCCACCCATCTCCCATCGGGCCTCACCCAAAGACTCACCCCTTACGGTGTCGCTGATTTCAGCCCATCCCTCTCTCCTTCCGGTCTCTGTACCGCCGTCGCTTCCTACGGCACCCCGACGGTTGGGCCGGAGAAGTAAAGGTAGCCTAACTCCGTGGCTGGCCTTCCTGGGTCAACGATCGCACTCTTTACTTCCACCGTAGAGGCCAAGACCAGTGGTGGAGTATTTACAGAGCCATTCTCCCATCCAACGGTTCCGTTTCCGTTGACTCGGTCATCGTCGAATGAGTCACCCCACCGGAGCTCCATGCCACTCAGTTTTTGTACAAAAATTTGATAAGGCGTGTTAAATGCTTTGTTTGATGGGAAAGAGTTTAGGAAACTCACTGGGGCAAAGGAAAGTAAGTTTGATAATTACAAATTTCTTACCAATAAAGTTCACACATCAATGATTGATTTTGAACCCACATCCATATAAAATACAAGGCCTGTCTTTTCTTATTAATTGTTCGACCAACTTTAACTAAGCACTCCCATGTCATATAAAGGTTGGTGATGATTACAGAGGCGCTTTTAATTTTATCTTCCAATTTCCAATCAAGGAATTTTGCCTCATAATTTGTGTTAATAAAAAGGTTGGTGATGATTAAGTGGAGAACCACCCAAAATGCATACTAGGTTAATACACCTAGAAACTATTGCTGGAGTAGATAAATTGGACTAAAATTTAGGCGTTGGCTCCTTTTAGCCATTAATAATGATGCTACTGAAGCAGTAGCTTAGCTAATAATACAAGTTGCTTCTTGAAGCGTTGATTTTTGTGTGAATTTGTGGGCATAAGAGTATGCATGTCAATAAAAGCAGATACAAGAATTCTAATTGAGATGAGGGTCGGTTGGCTACTACATTGTACAGTGTAAGAGAAGCATCTTCTCTGGAGACAAGGAAGTTATGTCAATCTAAGCCTATCCCAACCGAAAATTAGACTGTCATCTCTGCTCAATTCTGGAAAAATTCTGGGGGAATTGAAGGAGGGCAGTACTTCTTGGCCACATATTTGTACTGAAACACAAATAAATTATATGAGAAACTGCTCAAACACATGACATGGGAAAAACAAATATTGGCAATTAAGGGAGGAGGAGGAAAGGTAGAGTCCTCTGGTATATGAGGCAATGAGGCAAGTGTTTACCTTGTGCTGACTGTATTTCTCCCTAATTGCAGGCAAATTAGAATTGGGGCTGTTGCAACAAAGACGGTGAAGATCTTTCACGCAAACACACAGATCAGAAGGCTGGTACAAGGTGTAATGCTGTAATGTGGAAGTCTGTTGCAAAAAATAAAAAATACTTCAGTCAAGTTGTTGACCAAAAACATAAAATACCAACAAGTTGGTGCCACATAATTCTTTGTTATTAGCAGCATACCCATGGTTTCTTTGAAGGGAAAAGTATGAATTTGGCCACAAAAATTGCAGAAGCGGCTATAAGTGACGGAGCATAACCAAGCATACTGTACTCCATGAGAGACAATTCGGCAATATAGTTTGTCAAGCACTCTAGTTGTAGGGAAGGGACCTGAAAAACCACGCAAAAAAGGGGGGCAATACTTCAGCAATGGAATTCTTAGTAATAATAATTATGTGCAGTCACAATGTAAATAAATGCAGTACAAGAACAAACAACAAAATGGTCAATATACGTGTTTGAACAAAATGGTCCAACATTGTTTGAACATTCCTATTACACATATGCATCAACACCCAACTGAAGTGAGGATTATACCTCATCGACTCCTTGAGTTGCACGTACAAATCTTCTGTAAAGCATATCAACAAAGAAAAAAGTTTTGCATTAGAACGGCATCAAAGAACTTCAGACGTTCAATCTCATAGTTATTTGTTAAGTACTACCTTAAGAAACATTTTACTGTTGGGGCTGTCATTTCAAACTTGAGAAAATTCAAGACAGCAGATTCCATCTGCAAAACCTGCATCGAATGATTTTGCTTGAGATATGTGCACCTTAAATACATACATAAACAAATGAAGCCGGGAGAGAGTTCAACCCAAACCTCTTCTTTGAAGTATGTGTTATCAGTTATGTAACAAAATTCCTCCACCTGAGGTGCACAAATTTCCTCGTATTTACTGCCAACAAGAACATAAAACCAAATATCATTACTGCATTCATGCGTTTATAAATCAATGCTTGAAAGAAAAATGGTAAAAAACCCATCAATTATAAAAATCAAGAGGGACTTGTTAGTTTCCTTACGAGGCAATCATCATGGAGGCAACACCAAGTAATTGTAACCTTTGTCTGTTCATCACATTCCCTGAAAGATACCGATCAATGTAGTTTACTGTCAAATACAATGTATCAGGTACTAGTCTATACTCTTCAGCCACCTGCAATTAGAAATTGAGATTAGCATATAGCCATATACACACAATGAGGTGTAATACTGAACTATAATTTGAACAATGATGTTCCCAACAATAAAATATTACTTGGATGTCCCCATTTGCAATATAATAATGTTAATACTTTTGAATTTAACATGTGTTAGCTATCAACAAACATTAGTTACCTCCACAAGCCAGTCAATCAATATAGCACGCATGCTGGGGTTTATCTCCTTCTGAATTCTCTCCATGAAGTCTGTGGAAGGCCTTTTCTTTGCCTAAGATTTCAAAAATTGGAAACGATAAGACTACTTAAAGTCTTGAACAATAATTATACTGATACTAATAGCTACATTAGGCATGTTTTCTGGTCATGAAAAAATTATAACAACAGATAACACTTTAATAGTTCAAATGTAGTTTAGCTTTACCTCAGATGCACGAAGGTGCTTGTAGATATCACAAGCAAAGGTTGCACAGAGCTGAGGATCCGCGAAATTATTATCAACATTAACAAATTTTTCTCCCTTCTCCAACTCAACAAGTATGTCTCTACTACAAATGTTCCCTGCGAACATATCAATCAATATCACTACAATAGAGGACATTCATTTATTTTATAGAGATGACCAAATTATTATTATTTTCTAGCAAAGGTTGGGGGGGGGGGGGGTAAGAAACCTTCTGTAGAATCAGAGATGTTGAGATTGCTGAATGTTTTCCTCTCAATTGAATCAACGGCTGCAACATCGCTGTTGTCCACATATTCAATGTCAGGGCTCTTGAAGGAATCACAAGAAGACATTGACTCATCCATAGAAACCGACATTGCATCTGATTTACTAGGTGAAAAATCCACCACCGGAGCCGGAATAGTAACGGTGGCAACCGGAGGAGGAGCTTCATCCCTTACAGGGAAAGAATTAGCCTTAGGAAAAATAGCTGTGCTAGTGGGTTTAACATTCGCCAATGTTGGCCTTTTGTTCCCTGAACACGCCGGAACAACCTCTTTCTTGGTCTTGGCAAATTTAGCTGCGCATGGAACCTAGCAATGCAAAATTCGCAAGAACAATTAGTTACTGATTTTGAGATTTTTCTTTGTTATGCATTTTGTGAAATCTCAATTAAAGGGTGAATGAATTGATACCGAAGAGGAAGAGTTGCGGTGAGCAACGGTGTTGGTGAGGTTGGAGAGAGGTGGCCGCTTCTTGGCCATGTTTGCAGGAGCAGCCAAAGACGACGTTGTGGAGGCGGATGCATGGCGTTTGGCCAAAGACGACGTCGTTGAGGACGAAAACGACGAACGACGATTCTGGGTCGACATTTTGAATTCTCGCTTATTCAAGAACGAAGCAAGAAAGAGAGCGTTAATGTCTTTTGTGCTTTAGTTTCGTTTGCTTCTTTGTTTTCGAGACTTCTTTAGCATAGAAAAGAGAGAGAGTGAAATGAATGCGAGTGTAGTAAATTGAGTTTAATATATATAATTAAATAATGAGGTGAGGAAAAGGGGTTTGAAATGGGGAATGAAGCATATCTGGGCCGTAGGATTGGGCTTCGGGGAGGAGCGGGGGACGCACTTGTGGGCCCCACCGCTGACTATGTTTTCAAATTCGTTTTAACAGCGCCTCTGCGCTTGAGGGATCTGATTGGCTGCTGAGGCCACGTCAGCAGGGAAACATGACGAGAATTCGAAGCTTTTGGATTTTGATTGTTTGAATTTGAATTCAAACGGTCATTTGGATCTGTCGTTTGCTGCTTTCGGAGCCAAACGAGTCCCAATTCCCACCATGATCGTGCCAATTGTTGTTAATATCCCGATGGATGGCAATTGAAAATATTTCCAATTCTGCACATTTCAAATTTGTGTGCCTGGGAGAATTAAAACTTCCCTTGTTTAAAGGAAGGAAATATTGAACATAATAATACTAGTATCTTTTCTACGTAAAAAAGGTTAGTAAATCACAACACAGACAGCTATTGAATTTGGTAATGTAACGATGCGAGTACAACAAATTTCAAATTGGATGTTCATGATTTGGAAACAATAAGACTAGTTAAACAATTTTCAAAATGCGAGTATTGATGTTCATGATTTGGAGGATTGTGTGAGAAAATCAACTTGGATGCCTCTTGAAAAAAATGTTAGTTTAATTGTGTAAATTTCAAATTTGTATAGTTTTATTTTTTGCACACGAAAATTTTAGGGTATCACAAGCTCGCAACACAAAGTTGTTGCTCAGCATTTTTAGTGAATTTGGTGACTTAACCACAAGCAAACCAGGAAAATGTTCATTATTTTGAGGATTGTGTTTGAATGCTCTCGAAAAAATTGTTAATTTAATTGGGCAAATTTTAAATTTGTGCTTCAAGAATTTATCCGTTTTTAAATGCAAATATAACAACAGCGTAAATAATTTTTATATTGTTATCCAATTAAAAAATAAACATGTATGGTAAATTTATTAATCCATGTAAAAATTAATTAAAAGTCACACCTATTACTATTTGTTATAAAGTGATAATATAAAAAAATCACCCATTTGAAGAGAAGAAAATATTTACCAATTGATTTTTTTTGCGCTTGAAAAATATTATGACACAACACACAATCGTCAAACCAAAAATTTGTGTTTGAAAAAAGATTCAATTATTTAGGCACATAGGGTCGGACGAACAAGATTTTATAACTATGCTTGAGAGGACACCTAAGTTTAAACATTTGTTATTTTAAAGATGTTCGAATAATAAACTAAAAATATGCTCATGATTTAGAGGTTTCCTTTTGAAAATCAAATACATGTTAATATATAGATACCTTTGGAAAAAATATCAATTAATTTGGGTACATTTCAAATTTACCCTAAGAAAAATTGTTTAATTTTTATCTATAAGAATTGAATAAAAATATTAAGAATACGAATCCTCTCATACAAATTTCATATATTTAGTAAAGAAAATGTTACTAGTCTCTCATGAATCACAATACACAACTTTTATTTGTGAAAAATTGTCCCATAATTTTTTACTAGATTATTTATACAAGAAAAACAAGTTCCTCACGGTTACATGTTTGTTGTGATGCCAATTTGATTGAAATTACAACAAACATCCGCTTTAGCATTTTGCACTTTTTTGCTTAAAAAATATAAAATTGGGTGTTTATTGTTTTTTTTTTATCTCTAGGTTTTTAAAAAAATCACACTCTTGAGATAAAAAAAATATTATCAGACATACAAACAATACAAGAATAAGACAAGTTTCATAAAATGATTATACGTTTTTTTAATCAAAATTACCTCTCCAAACTTCCAAAAAATACTAATATGCTAATCAGGATCCTCTTTTTTTTTTTCAATATTAACTACTCCCCGTCTATGCTTGTAGCCTTTAATAATTTACACATAATTTTTTTTTGAATTATATAAGAGAGGACTAAAGCCTCTCGGGAACAAAACATGAGCTATAATCTTTTTGCAGGATATGGTTCCAGGTAATATTACCTCTATTAAGATGCACATTATGAATATCTCTTGAACTAACCTGTAACAAGGATGTAACCTGCAACAATTCGACGACAGTGGCCTCATTGCATTAAGAGAATCAGTCAACTTTAATTCTCCTAAATCCTCTAGACCTGGCCAAGTTAAGACCCAAGTTCTTTATTGAAACATGATGCGCCATTTTCTAAAATTAATATAACAAAAGGGATATCTCTTGTAGACTAGTACTGTAGTACTTATATATTTTCACTGTTGATTAAACTCCAAACAAAATATTACAATGGGTGTTACCAAAAAAAAAAAAAAAAACAATGGGCATGGATGTTTGAGAGCAAGACATTCATGTTGTAAACTTGTGCAGTTTAAGAGATTATTTATTTTGTACACGCTATGATTTTTAACAAATGAATAAAATCCTAAGAAACTCGAGAAACAAAAATCCCTTGTTTTTAGTGAGATCATAGCCAAGTTGAATCAAACTGAGACTGATCCCACAAAATTCACATGATGATTATTAATGCAATAAAAGGAATCTGTGTTATCAACAATTCCTGGGCAGAAAATGCCATGGACTAAGTAATGCGATTGTAGACTGCTTTAAGTCTTCCAATTTTACTAGAGAGTACACAAACACGAAAGAGCAAGATTTCACCTTATGCTGTCTGTATTTCTCTAATAGGATGAGCCAAATGAGGCCAAAAAGAAAGAAAATTAAATGGTTTAAAGATTTTATTAGTTGGAATTAAATATGTATGTTATAGTTTTTATTTTAAAATAATGAAAAGTTAACACCTGGATTAATAATATACATTAATTAGCATCAATTAGGACTGCATATAAATGTATCTCTCTTTTTTAAGGAAAAAATCAATTAATGAAATATCTCAAGTTTTATCTTATTCTCTTTAGTCTTTTATAGCTTTTAATTTAATAGTCTTTTAGGTTAATTTGTGGTAGATAGAAAATTGCTTTCTATCATTCTCCCTGATGGCAACTAGGTTATGATAGCTATCACAGCATAACCAATGCAATCCCTTGACGCATTCACGCAACTCTTGACATATGCTTGGTAACCTGTGTAATGCTCTTTAGTGTAGAATTATAGCTGTTGGAGCTGTCACTCCAAACATCAAGAAATTCAGCGCATCAAATTCCATCTGCAACACCTGCAGTATTTCATTCATATATATCTTTTTAAGAAAACAAGGCAACTAAAAGAAATCCAGAGCTGCAGATATGAATCAATAGATAACAAAATCCAAACCTGCTCCTTAGAATATGATTACGGCAATTGAACAAATGGCCTAAATGGCATATAGATTTTTGAAGATTCATATAAATGAATCTCTGAATCTAGAGGCTTATATTATTTAGTGTTCTAGCATCAAATCAATTGTGAAGAGTGTCCAATTTTAATTATAATTTGATTTGTACCTGGTACGGTTATCTTAAAAAAAAAGTTGAGTTGGACACTTACTTTGAATGTAGTGATTGTGATAGTTGGAATGTTGGATGTAAACTATCTATGCTTATAGAACGGATATCCAGAAGTACATGATTGTTTTATAAAAGCAAAGCAACGGGAGCTAGGGTGCTTGCTTTAGTTTTGTGGGATAAATGCTAATACCAATATTGTGTCAATTAAACATGTATTTCATTTCATATTAGAGGCATTTTTGTTGAGCTTTTGCAGATCCGTGGTTCAATCCCACTCCTGTGGCTGCAATTGTGTTGACTTATTAGCAAAAGTCTTTGTTATTGAAATTTGAGGAAGCTAGCTCTAAGTTGATGGTTGTGTTTTTGAGATCTACGTATAGTAATGTTGTGTATATTTCACTTATATTTCTTTGCTTTAGATGCAGCCACTAGTCCTGGATAGGCATTTCTCTTATATCAGGGAATTATAATTTCAATGACGTCAAGATCTTAAAATCTTGATTTAAACTCTAGCATTTATTATATTCTCTTGGGGAAAAAATATTAAGGTTGTGTAATGTGTATGTTAAATTTAGACAGCTTTTCTCAATCAAATATAGACAACAACTTTCTCTAAAGTTTTGTCTTCTCTTTATCAGTTAATTAGAGTTATACATTAAAGTAGAAACTAAAAATTATATTACTTTGTTATCTGTTTTTTTTTTTCATGCCCTAGTGACTCATTCTGAGTATCAATCTGATTTTTTTAAATATTTTGTAAGAATATAAAATCTTTATATTTATTTTATATTTCCAAGGTGCAAGATAGGTATCCTATATTTCTATGAAAATCAAAGTTATTTTCTAAATTACTTACCTCTTCCCACTTTATTATTTCACATTTCTTTTTCATTTTTAATTAAAATAAATATTTCCCCCTAAAAATAGTAAATGTCAACCAAACATGTTTATGAAAATAATATTATTGTAAATGTAATTTCCAATAATGAAATATTATATGTTGAAACAAACACTCTTTTGATTTGTTTCAGGCCTTGTGCCTTTACTTTGTTATCCTTCTGTTTTCTACTCCCTAATACAAAAGGTCTTTATTATTTCCAATTTTCAGACAAATATTTTTTTTTCACACATAATAAACAAAGCATAAAAAAATGATTTGAATAAAAGTATATGACTCTGTTTATTTTAAAATGTAAAAACATGTTTCTTAATACAAACATATGATTCAGGTTGATTTGAACGTGTATTCCAATTGTATTTAATTATTTAAACTAATTTTATTAAAAGTAATAGACGCACACATTTTTTTTTATTAAAAATAATTCTATCAAACACTAAATCAAGAGGCTAATATAACTCTTAAAAGTTTGATAACACAAAAAAATTATCTAAATTTATGCAGACAAAAGAAATGAACAAAAAAAACATTTTATTTATTTTAAAATTTTGAACTTTTTTTCCGTGTTTATTTTTAGTGTTTCATCCTTATTTTTAGTCCTTTAAAATAATATTTTAAGAACTAAAAAAATGGAAAAAAATTAAGTGAGTAAAACATGAATAAGAAAATTCAAAATTAAAAAAAAAATAGAAACTAAAAAAATAATAAATCTTAATTAAAAATGATGATGACATTTTGGTAAAATAACATGGAAATTTCGGCGGGAAAAATACTCTCGGAAATGGTATTGGCAATTTGGCATGCTCTTTACCTAAACCCATTCCAGACCCTAATTTCAAATAAGAACTGAAAACCCTCACCCACCCTAAACCCCCTTCTTCCAAATCCCCTATTTCTTCTGCCGTTCGATTTCAGACTCTTCATTCGGGACTCGCCATAGCGATTCCTTGGTTCTCATTCATTCGTTGCGTCCTCGTTGGGTTGTTCTCGTGGTTCCAGTGAAGAGTTCCGTTTCAGTCATACAACCTGTAGTTCTTTCTTCTCTCATTCTCTTAATCTTCCAACTCGAATGCTATTATTAGTATCTATTTCTTACTTTTCATTCATTATCTTCGTGCTTGTTTTCGTAGCTGTTTTGTGAATTGACACACGACGTCCAATTTTGTCTAGTATTCCTACTACACACATTTAACATGCGATACTGATGAAGAGTATAACTGTATAAGTAATGATTTTTCCTGAAAGATGTAAATGCTTGCACTTTTCAAGGTTAAATAGTTGTGGTATGTTTATATACTAGTTTGAGTATGTGATATATTGATACCATTGACACTAATTACTAATTAGTAAGTTTGCTTTCACTGGTATGGTAGTGGTGTGGAATTGAAGTTGAAGTTAGCTAGCTACAAACACGAAGGAAAAGGAAATATGAAGACCTGTTTAATAAATAATATAACATTATCCAGTAATATCTATTTATTTGCGCTGGATTTGGGAATAAAAAGTTTTCATACTTTGAGCTGTTTGAACTAGGAAGGGTTTTTCGTGCTGGTGTTTTGTCCATGGATTATTTTCAATCTGAAGTGTTTTGGACTGATTTGTTTTGCTTTCATGGTTTTACTGCAATTTCATCATTTGTTTTGCTGCAAGAAGACTTGAATGAAGGGTCTGCTTAGTTTTTTGACCCTATTGTTTTTGTTTGAGGTTGTTATGCAGTGCTCACTGATGTTTCTGCATAGTTGTTTCTTTATCTGTTGGTTTGTTTGTTTGGACATCTATTTCAGAATGTGCAATGCAAGATCATGGGTTTGTTGTGGCTACCCCTGTTTCCTTCATGCTTGCTTTTTTCCTGCTCTTTGCACCTTGTTTTTCTTTAAATAGTTTATAATTTTTAGACTCCACCTGTTTATGGTTGCTGCTTGCATGATTGCACTCTCAATACATCAGTTACATAAAATTTTATAAGATGTTTTCTTGATATTTTAAGAATCAATAGTAGTCACATTCAATCTGGTCTGTCTTCTGTATCCATATTCTACTGCTTCCATTTTGGTTACAATTTACAAACAACTTACAAGTTTACTATTGGGTAGGCTTAGCAACAGGTTCCTTAGAACTGGGTCTGGTTTAAGTTCTCACCAAATGAAGATTTTAACTGTTATGAATCTAGCATTAGCATTCTCATCTTCATATATTATGATATGCATCCTCCTAGTAGCTATTTATATTGCTATTTTTATGCATCATTGCTTGATATGCTACTGCCTTGCTACTGCCTTGATATATGCTGTTTTAAACTTCTTTTTTTTTTTTTTTTTTATAGTGTGTGAGAATACATGGGGCCAATCCTGCAGAGCTCTCAGCCATGGGTTGAGAAATAGTAACATATTTTTGCTTTCAATTTTCATTTTTTTCTTCTTCTATATCTTATATTTTGCAAATCTAATTTGCCTGTTGTAACCTAGCCGGCCAAAGCAAGTGAAAGATGTTGCCCACCAAGATGAAGTTGTTCGAGTACTAACAAACACCCTTGAAACTGGAAGTGTAATTCCCCTTTCTAAATCCCTCCTCCTTCGCCTTGTCTTCTTCTTCCTCATTGAATCATGCCAACCTTGTATTACAGTGCCCCCACATGCTCTTCTATGGTCCTCCCGGCACGGGAAAAACAACTACTGCCCTTGCAATCGCCCATCAGCTTTTTGGGTATGCCTTTTTTTGTATATTTTTACAATTAGCAGAGAGCTTGTGTGTTTCTAGCTGTTATGTCAATTTCTGAAGTCTGTCTTGTGACTTGTGAGACCTTAAGCAGCTCTAACAGATACCAGCTTTGACTACTCTGCAAAGCAAAGCACACAAAGCTGCTGAATAAAAACTAACCAAGAATCCAGGATTTCCAACTTACATAGTGGAAACCCTATGAACTATCTGTTAAAACTTTCACTTTAATATATGGTCTGTTTCACTCTTCAAAACATTTCTATAAAGCTTTTGTCAGTACAATTAGATAATGAAACCATTTAGTGAGTAAAAAAAGGAAAGCAAATATGCTTTAAGGAATGCTAAGCTCAAATATTGTCACAAAAGTTATATGACCAAGTTTCTGAATGTTATATGTTGTGTAATTTAC
>PYAF01003243.1:3461459-3508630 GCA_007407185.1 Glycine tomentella
ATTTCTTTAATTTAATAATAATAATTCCGATCAACTGAATATTTCAACTTTGAATTACTATTTTGACTAAATAAAAAGTCAATTTTAAAAATATCTTTTGAATAAATAAATATTAGTTATAGGTTCCATCTCTCACTCATATTTTTGAGATAAAGTAAATGAATTTTTTTAAGTGCTATGAGGTTTGAATGCTTTCTTTACCTTAAATTTCACTATAATCTTCTAAATTTTTTAATATAACAAAAATCTTTACTAGTTTGATTGTCAAAATAAATTTTTAAACATGATAATAGTGATTATAATAATTTTTTTTATAGATCCAACTCATTTAAACTTTAGTCCAATAAAAATTTATTAAAGAGGAGAAGTGTCACCACTTATTACATAATACTATAATGGATCAAAGACCAAGTTGAACTTTGATCCTATGTCTAGTCAAGGTGAAACTTTAGTTTTTCTCAATAGTCACATATGTCTCAAATATCCTCCCACGGGGGATCTTTGGACGCAAGCCTTTTAGGAGGAAAAGCTGAAATATTCTAGAATTGGGTATGAAAAACGTGACTTGAAGTGGATCTCACTTCAGAACATGCCAACTCAAACCAATGTTGGCCCAAGTCTCCACTGGGCCTTTGTTCTTAGGCTGGTCCAAAAGAGGGGAAAAACTTTATACATCCAACAAAAGACTAATACATTAGTCCAATTTTTTTAAGTGGTCAAAGTAACCTCACGTTATACAAGCACGGATTCGTGAATTCGTAAGAATCTTACAGATTCGCTAATCCATAAGTTTTTTTTTTTAAATTATACGGATTGGGTTAATCCATAAATAAGTTTTTTTTATTTAAAAAAAGTTAAAATATATTTTTCCAAATAATGTCACATGCAAGTTTTGAACCTACAACCTTCACGTTATTAACATAATGCTTTAACCAACTGAGCTAATAGGTCAATTATACTAAAAACCAATTAATGTTGATATATATAACATTAAATTTTTTAATGATATTTAATACACGTATAAATTTACATAATAATCTTTGTAACAATTAATTTTGATCTAATAATTAAAGTATTTTTTACATATAAAAATCATAGATTTAAATAAAAATCATAAGTTTAATAAAAATTTGCAGGTTTAATAAACTGTAAATTCAGATATAATTTTTAATTTAACCTGTAGATACAAATATAATTTTTATTATACCTGCAAATTTTTTTTAAACTTATGATTTTTATTTAAAACTATGATTTTTATATGTAAAAAAATACTTTAATTATTAAATCAAAATTAATTGTTACAAAATTTATTATGTAAACTTATACTTGTATTAAATATACATCAAAAAATTTAATGTTATATGTATCAACATTAATTGATTTTCAACATAATTGACCTATTAGCACAGTTGGTTGGAGTGTCATGTTAATAAAGTGAAGATTGTAGGTTCGAAACCTATATGCACCATTATTTTAAATTATATTGTAATCGTGTATTAGTCTTTTGTTGGATGTATAAAGTTTTTCCCCCGAAAGAGTGAAGAAACAGTGAAATATTGGGCTATAAGGAGTTGCACATGTGAAGAATTATTATGTAAACTTATACTTGTATTAAATATACATAAAAAAAATTTAATGTTATATATATCAACATTAATTGATTGTTCAGCATAATTAACCTATTAGCTCAATTGGTTGAAGTGTCATGTTAATAAAGTGAAGGTTGCAAGTTTGAAACCTATACACACCATTATTTTAAATTATATTGGAATTGTGTATTAGTCTTTTGCTGGGTGTATAAAGAAACAGTGAAATATTGGGCTATAAGGAGTTGCACCTGTGAAGAATCTGCCTATATAGGTTACCTACTTTGGCCCATATTTTATGCTAATTCTAAACTTAAATAATAAAACACAATCATTTCTCATTCGTATTTTCTAGAAAATACACAGATTTCACTGCCCCATAGGCTAGATCAGGAATCTGCCCCATGCATTGGCCAATAATTGTTTCTCATTTTGCAAATAACATAATTTTTTGTTTTTATTGGTTTCTGATCGTTGGAAGCTCTCATGCTCCATTTTCAATAGTTTTTCAGCTAATTCAGCAAAATACAACTGATGTTACTGTTTGGAATACAAACTTGCCTCGTGAAGAACAATATTGAAGGGACCCCTCGAATGGCCACAATGTCAGAACACGTGCCTTAGCACAAATGCACAAGTTATGATTATCGAATGTTGGCATTGATAGAAGCCTTCAAGATAAACATTCTCTGCTCCTTTATGTTGTCATTTAGTATTTCCTCGATGGGATACAAAAGGTTTTCTATAAAGGCACGCCAATTTCTTGCTTAATGTGTAACCAATTTACATATGATTAACTTTCATCTCAGCTCCATGTAAACCAATCAAAATCAAGTTATATAACATTGAATTAGGCTTACATTTATGTTACTCTAGAGCGTTTCTGATATAAGATAGAATCGGGTTTCAAAGAAGATATAAGCAAAACATAAAACAAAAAGATAAAACTGATTACTAATATTAATGTTAAATTGAATGTTCATCTCCCTTTTTTGTAGTGTTTACATACACAATGGCATGCCCTTGGTTGCTGTGTTTGTTCAAATGAATCTGTTGTGATTTGACGTAAATAAGGGTGTTAGCTAATGTTACCCAGTTTTAGCAAATGCTTTTTTTTTACTATCTCTCTTCCTTCCAATTTTGAATCTCCTGAAATTGTGGAGATGTTGTAGAGCAATGATAGGTCCTTGTATGCATATAAAAACACCTATTATCTTATGTTAATACAATTTGTATCAATTTATACTCCAAAATTTGTTTTTTTGTAGGGTGTTGTCTGTAATCGACAACATTTTTAATAAATGGTTTTAAACGGTGGGACAATGACTGTTCCCTTATCCGTTTATCTGTTTATTAAGAAGTCAACTTGGCAGGACCAATTATCCAACCAAACCATAACCAGTTTTTGCAGTAGCCGAATCTAACTTCGTAAAAGTAAACAAGTCGAATCAAACAAGCACGCGCCAGAAGATAGCACATGTTGATGTTGTTGATGTCTGTGTATGATGGTGGCTACAGCAACATTTACCATTGTTTATGGCTCCAGAAGAAGATACCACAATGCTATAGCCACGCCATAACTTAATGCTTGGATTCCTTTCGCACCTATCATTTAAAATGAAAATTGTAATGAGACGTGATTTTTATATATTTTATTTTTAAAAATCTGAATGAATCATGCAACATATTATCGATGCACACAAGAGGATCAGAAAAGATCAAACGTATCACACTATATTCTATGTTGTCCTACCGTGTCCTCTGCAAAATGTTATAGAATATGTCATGTGCTGCAAGTTGCAAATTAGCGGCCATATTGCTAACTAGTAAACATGCATTTTGCAGGCCACTCATAAATTTTATTTTAAACCAGAAATTAATTTATTGGCAAATTAAACAGTACATGTTAGAGTTTTCAACCTAACTAATTCCTCTCATTCCTATTGTCTTCTTTTGCTTTCATATATGCTAATCAATTCATCTATTCCGGACAAATGGGTGAATTTATTAAACAATATGATGAATTATAGGTCATGCTAATTAATTAATATATTATATAAAACCGACTTTGCAATGGGATAGAATCAATTTATCGTTTTGTTTCGTTCATGAAAAGGACTCAGACGACATAGAATTATTGTTCCACGCACATAACAATCTGACGCACAAAAACATGAACTTTGTGAATTGGAGTTCCTTACAAATTTGAAAAAGACAAATTGATTTTTGCTAATTAATAAACAAATTTCCAATTCAAGACAACTACTAAGAACACTTGCCTATCAATAAACTTTCTATAGCGCTCAACTGCTCATGACCACTAATTCGTCCTAAAGGATTACATCAAGTTTTATACTAATCACTGTAACTTTATCTTATATTCTTCTTTCTGTCGATGGTCATTTTAATTGCTGCACAATTTTCATCTTCTGTTATTTATCTTTTTTAAGCAAAATCTCTTGTCAATATATACATATCAAGAGGACTGGGGGTATTTAATTAATATTTTATCTTATTACATTATTAACAAATTATTAAAATAAGTCTATTTTTAATTACGTGTCAAAACATTATTAAATAATAGTACGTTATATTTATATGACTTCATGTTTAAACTTTAAACTCATAGTAATACTACACGTAGAAAATATCTACATATCATATCGTTGTAACTTAACACCCACCTGCTCCCACAATGAAATTACAATATTAATTAATATCTTTAATTTGATGTATTGTACTAACTTGTAAGTATAATTTTTTTATATTACCATTGAATCTGGTGGTATTAATATATTTAATGAATTTACTATGATTAACAACTACGTACACGAGATATTAAACTCATTAAATAATACAATAATACATCATTGACAGCATAATATTATCGTATATGCACTAAGAATATATCAAATAAGCAGTAAAAAATATATATCAAATATGAAAATATAAAATGAGTTAAATGATTAAGGGAGAAAAGAAAAAAAAGATATAGTAGGTTTGATTTTCTCTACAAACAATATTAATATTTTAATAATTTGCTGATAGAAACATATACCAATATTAAATTTAAAATTAATTACATATTGACCTTTTTTTTACACAATTACATATTAAAACTTAATAATGGAATAACTGCAAAATCATGAAGACAAGTTTGTCAAGCCTTATGATGCAAGCGAGGGGCATGCAACACGGCTGCAAATTATCGTTAGAGAACATTATTAGCTTGTCAAAGAAACCATTTACTATCCACATGATCTTTGTGTTACAAGATGATCGTTTTAATTAATATACACGGTGTTATTTATTAAAGTATTATACCAATCATTGGGTTTGCGTGTATTCCTTCGCATTCTTGGTATTTATGTTGGCTAACCCACAATATCTTCTCCTTCCTTTCTCTCATCACCAAACCAACCTTCATGTTATCACAAACTAAGCTCTATCTGAACCAACTTTCATTACATTACAAGACAAGATTAAATTTTGATAACACATAGTAATGGTAAAAAAAAAAATTATATTAATTTATAAAATTGTATAAAAGGGACTACAATCAAAGGTATGTAAATCTTGTAAGATCTATCTTTTTTTAACCACCACAATTAGGGTTTGGTGGAATCCTGAGCTATCATAGTTTTGATCCTTTGGATCAATTATAGGATTAATTCTCAGTTTGAAATTTAATGTGAGACATAGTCACTTAAAACTCTTTAACTCTTTTCAAGAATATATTATGTAAAAATCGAGTCCATGTCCTCTTACAAACTTAGCATTCGTTCCCAAATGAGCTACACCCACTCGATCATATCCATCTTTGATCATAAAATTTTGAAAAATTATATTTTTTTTATAGGCAAATGACCATTTCAATTCCTAAATTTGTAAATCAATGACAATTTAATCATTGAATGAACAACAAATATGACTTAATCATCGAATGTATAAAAAGTGTGACAATTATATTCTATGTACAACTTAATGACAAATCGGTCTCTAAAATTTACAACTTAATGTCAAATTTGTCATAAAAAATATAATTTAATGTTAAATTAATCTTTGAACATTACATATTAATGACAAAATGGTCTCATGAAGCTAACAATAAGACATAATTGTCACACTTTTTACACATTTAGAGACTAAATCATATTTTTTATTCTTTTAGAGATTAAATTATCACTAGTTTACACACTTAGATATAAAAATAATCATTTTTAGAATACTTTACACTCATGTTCTTTGAAAGATACGAATATTACTTTATTCCATATGAGATATTAGTAATGCATTCATTTGATATGAGCTCATATTTTTTTAAAGAAGATATGAGCTCATATTTAATAATAATTATTATATTTATTATTTATATTTAATATTATATTTTAAATGATTTAATCAAGTGAGTTTCTCGGATACTAAAGAATACAATATGAACTTAATTAATGTGTGAATCCCATTATTGGTATTTTTCTTCTGAATATTCCATTATTGGTATACTTAGGCATAATGAGAATCCTAACAAAGTTAATAAAAAATTATAATATAGTCTCCAATATATCAAGTTAGATAGTTGTCTCTCTTTTTCCAATTTGAAAAGTTTTTTATATAGGAATTAAGTGCTTCGACTACGAAAATAACCATGAATTTACAGTGCAGTTATTTATACGAGTTGCTCAAAAATAAGATCGTGTTGTTTAATAAAAGTTGTCATTATAACATATCAGGTGGCATTTCTTTTATTTATTTATTTATATTATATATATATATATATATATATATATATATATATATATATATCACATTCTCAGACACGATTCATGCTATTTTTGTTCGACAAGGACTGATTTAATTAAATTATTTCAATGTTCTTTACTTAGACTTTTCCCAAGTTCTTTCTTTATTTTTGAGTAAAAACTACAATGCTAAAAAATTGGCGCATCTCGATCGTTGTAATTTGTGTGGTGACTGGTGAGAATAAAAATTATAGAACAATTACTAACTTTCTTTTTGACTAACTAATTCGTTGACATGCATGTTAACCATCTTATCATGGCATCGGATGATTAAATTAGAAAATTCTACCCTCGCCACTTTTTTCTTACAATCAAGGGAGAGAGAAAAAGAAAAAGAAACATAAAATAAGATAAATGATGTCAATGATAAAAGAAAACATAAATAATATAATAAAAACAAAATATCAAATATAAGAAACAAAATATCAAATATAAGAGAAAAAATATCAAATTACTCCAACAATAATTCTAGAAGAGTTACTCTTCAATTTTATTATTTATCATCTTAAAATCTAATAATCAAGATACGCAACAATTTTGTAAAAAAAAAAAAAAAACAATAACATGAAAAGATGGTACGTGCTAAAGAGAGTAATAAGACACGTGTGGAGTAAAAATGTGCCAAAAGAGAGAAAAATATAATAAAAATAAATTTGATTTTTTATGTATTATGTAGTGAATAAAAAGTTGCCTCTTGATTTTGCTAGTTAATTTTTTTTAATCTTTTTGTTAGTGTCTCAACACATCTTTTGTTTTGTCCTACAATAATTTTTGTAATAAGCATGTAATGATTAATTTTGTAGTGTGTTATCTTTTACTTTTTAACAAATCAACCGCTACCCAAGAAGAAGAATGCTTTTAGCAATTAGCATTATACATTTTCGCTGGAGTTTGCCTAATGCAGAATCAAATACTATTTGATTTTTCTCTTTTATAGTTTCAATTCGTCTGGGTCCTTTTATTAAAATTAAATGCTCAATTTTTTTTTCAGTTTAATGGACCAATAAAAAAGAATAACAAAAATTTTGTTTGTTCACGGTGGTTTTATCCATCTGAACTTAGATTAATTAAATATTTAATCTAATATCTAAGTACCTGATTCTACACGAAAAGAAAAAAAGAATAACAGATTCGAATTTTAATAAGTGTTCTAAGCATGACATTACTTTTTTCAAGATTATTTTCTTTAAATAATGAACAAAACTATTAATTAAGGTGAAGAAGATTAAAATATCCTCTGACTCATGCCTGCAATAGGTAATATGCTTACATTGAAGACAGTGACGTGGCTGTTAGCTGGCTCATTGTAAGAGGCATGAAGATGGAACACTGACTTGTTTGAAAGCCAAAGAAGTAGTAAGGATCATCTCTTTTGACTATAAATATGTACACTTTTAAGCATACTTTGATTCATTCAATCACCTTAATTTGCACTGCACACACAACACTGATAGAAGTATCAAGGATGGCTAGCCTGACACAACAGCAACCAAAGGGGGTTAATGGAGGTAGCAGCCGCATAGCAGCCGTCAATGTAACACCTTCTAATAACCTTTCTACACCATCTCATCATGATGCCTCCTCAAATCATGAGGTCCTTCTCCTTCTTTCTCTTTATTTATGCCTTTATTTTTAAGATTTTTTTTTTCTTTTACAAAACTGAGATACAGTTCTTCATGTATTTTACTTTTGCTTTGCATAATAAAAACGTGCGGTAAAAGTCTTCATACATGAAGTAAAACTCTAACTTTAATAAGAGAATCAAAAATATCTAAAGAAGTGCATTACGTTGTGTCTGTTTTTACATATAAGTTCTCAAGTCACATTTTTTGGTGCACTTATGCATGGGTGACTTTTAATTAGCTTTATGCATTTGATATATACATTTTTAACATTGATCAATTAACATGACACAGAAACCTGGGTGGAAAAAGTTCCTGTCATATGTAGGTCCTGGCTTTCTGGTCTCCTTGGCTTACCTTGATCCTGGAAACAGTAACTCTCTCACTCTATAAGTATATATGTCTTTCTTTAAGTGTATTTTGTGTGCTTATTGGTTATTTGTCATTTACGCAGTGGAAACTGATCTGCAAGCTGGAGCTGACCACAAATATGAGGTATAGAAATTAAGCAACGAACTAAAATACAAACTAAATTACAGAAAATATGAATGTAGAAACCATAACATCTACATGCACACAATTAAAGATGTATTGAAATAAGTTTTTGTAAAATTCAAATTTTATGTTGTGTTGTATTCAGCTGCTGTGGGTAATACTTATTGGACTGGTGTTTGCGCTTATAATTCAATCATTGGCTGCGAATCTCGGCGTAAGCACTGGTAAGATTCAAAATGAACACTACAAAATGCATGAGTAATTGCGTGCTTCAGAGAGAACTTAAATAGCCAAAGCACAGAGTGATAATTAATTAATTATATATACTATAATTGAATTTATATATACTCTTTTGCAAGTTCTCACCTAGTTTGATAATTGAGATTGTACTTGTGATATGTAACCAATCTAAAAATTAAACCTCACAAGAGGAAACATATGAGCCATTGACGCGAGTGGGAAAAATGAGAGAAGTGGATAGTTGTATAAAATATATGTGACGATTATGAGATATTGAGATATATACTTTCCCAATGAGACATAATTAATTGTGATTTGAAATTTTTCAGGCAAACACCTTTCAGAATTATGTAAAGCTGAATACCCATTATTGGTCAAGTACTGCTTATGGTTATTAGCTGAGCTGGCTGTCATAGCTGCAGACATACCTGAAGGTTCTAATTTGTTTTTCTATTGTTCCATCGCCTTGTTTTCTTTCCATTTCAATCAAAATCTTATAAGAGTAATGTCCTACAACAGCTTTTCATAGCAATTTTAAAATAAAGAGAGAGATTGCCTGGAGGAAAAAAAAATAAAATGAGGTAGGTATAAGACAATTGAGGAGATAAAGACAAGAAAAAGAATATCTTAACAGTTATGATTAAAAGTAATGTTATTCATAAGTAAATAACAAGATACTATTCTTAGCAGCTTTGGAATTGCTTTCTTGTTTTTAAAAAATAATAATTACGTTTTTTGTTAAAAGCTTTTTCATAAAGTTGACAATTATATATATATATATATATATATATATATATATATATATATATATAAGTTGAACCAGACTATATACTTTGATGCTCATTAATTTTATCTAAACTTGATTGTGACAGTGATTGGCACGGCCTTTGCTTTGAACATACTCTTCCACATCCCTGTATGGGCAGGAGTTCTAATAACTGGCTGCAGCACCCTCTTATTTCTTGGTCTGCAGAGATTTGGGGTAATTTAGCTTTTTGTAATAATTAAGAATTATGAACATATAATATATCTCGTTTAATATATTTTAATCTCATAATAATGTTTTCATTTTCTTTGAATCATTTATCTCCTTTCAATTTTCTTTTTATGGTAAGATATGTTTGTCAGTTTGAAACAATTAAAGATTAACAAAGGAGAATTTAAATTTGTCTTATACTCAAATTTGTTTCTCTTTGCCTTTAAGACTAGTTATTCACAATTTTTTTGGATATTATTGTTTGGACAGGTAAGGAAGTTAGAACTGTTGATATCAATCCTAGTTTTTGTAATGGCTGGATGTTTCTTTGGGGAAATGAGCTATGTAAAACCTCCTGCATCTGGTGTATTGAAAGGAATGTTTGTGCCTAAACTCAGTGGTCAAGGAGCCACAGGCGATGCTATTGCCCTTTTGGGTGCCCTTGTCATGCCGTACTCTTCTTCTTTAACTTAATTACTTTTCTGTCTATTTATTTATTCTCATTTTCTCCCCTAAAAAATCACTTAAAATGTAACACACCCTTTAACTTAATCACTTTTCTGTCTTTCTTTAAGGTATTGATACATCATTAACTTTTAAGCTAAATTGCCAAATATTGTTAACTAACAAAATGATAACATGTTATAGTTTTATTACCACAATGCACCCAAGTAAATTAAGTTTACTTACTAATCTCTTAAATATTCACTGCCTAAAGTTTTGCTGTTGATGAAAATGCAGGCACAATCTTTTCCTCCATTCTGCTCTGGTGCTGTCTAGAAAAGTACCCAGTTCCGTGCGTGGCATCAATGTAAGCCACTCAGAAGATAAAGAAAGCTATAATGCGTGACAAAGTATAAAATAATATGATGATGTATTTGCCTGATTACGCAGGATGCATGTAGATACTTTCTCATGGAAAGTGGATTCGCACTGTTTGTGGCATTTCTGATCAATGTTGCAATGGTTTCTGTGGCTGGAACTGTTTGTTCCGCCGACAATCTTTCTGCAGAAAATGCTGATCAATGCAGCGATCTTACCCTTAACTCTGCTTCCTTCCTTCTCAAGGTTCTTAATTTAATTCACTACATAAGTTGCCATAGTAAAATCACGATGTTAAGTTTAATCCTAGGTTTATTGCTTGCAGAATGTTTTGGGACGGTCGAGCTCAACCATTTATGCCATAGCATTGCTAGCCTCAGGACAAAGTTCGGCTATCACTGGAACCTATGCAGGGCAATACATCATGCAGGTCATTTATGAATGTCATTAAGCACTCTTTTTCTTAATATTTTGATGAAGGATTTACTGAATTCAAGTTCTTGTTTTGGAGCTATAGGGTTTCTTGGACATGAGGATGAAAAGATGGATTAGAAATTTTGTGACTAGGTGCATTGCCATAGCACCTAGTCTTATTGTTTCCATCATTGGTGGTTCTCAAGGGGCTGGTCGGCTTATCATCATCGCATCGGTTTGTATATTCTAGAACTTGTCGTCTTCATTTTTTTTCTTGTTTTCATTAGCCCTGCTAATAAGTGTTGTATATTCTAGAAATCATGATAGAATACCTTGTAACTTGTTTCAGATGATACTTTCATTCGAGCTCCCATTCGCATTAATTCCACTCCTTAAGTTCAGCAGCAGCAGTACCAAGATGGGACCTCACAAGAATTCTATAATTGTGAGTTGTATTTTTCCCTCATCTATATATAAGTATTTTTATCGCATGACATAGTAATAGCCACTAGCCATTATCTTAGAACAAGCTTAGATATATTCTTAATTAAAGATTGAAAATAAAAGTGACATGATTTTGGTGCAGATCATTGTCATCTCGTGGATCCTAGGCTTGGGGATCATTGGTATCAACGTGTACTACCTCTCCACCGCCTTCGTGGGTTGGCTAATTCATAGCAGTCTACCAAAGGTGGCAAATGTGTTCATAGGGATCATAGTGTTTCCTCTAATGGCACTATATGTTGCTGCAGTAATCTACCTAACATTCAGAAAAGACACTGTTAAGACATATATTGAGACAAAGAATGATCCAGCAATGCAAACCCACATGGAAAAGGTGTTTATGGCTAATGGTCAATTAGAGTTGAGTCAAGTTCCCTACAGAGAAGATTTGGCTGATATCCCACTACCACAATAGGGTACCAGTTGGTCTATAAATTAAATGCATCACCAAAAGGGGTTTTTCTTTCAAGTCATTCTAAAAGTGAATGCAATGTTAGGACCTTGAGAATTCTCCTCTCGAGTTGTCACCCATGTGTTTGTTGTGCGTACTACATACATAACTAATATATAAGTCTTTATGGTTTTTATGTTATAGCAAAATTTATAAGAACCATTTCAGTGTAAACCCCATAGTTAACTGGTCTTGAAAATTTTTGGATAATAAAACCCCAATAGTAAGTAGCTTTGTCATTTTCCACGTTGTAAAGGAAGGCATGACTGAAGATAAGATCTTACAGTCTGCACTTGTTGTATTACATCCATTTTGTCTGAGTAAATGAATTGTGTTCCTCTCTTCTGTTTTTTCTCCCTCACCTGGGGTTTCATTTTTTAGGCAAACTTTGGACATCCATGAAACAAAATTTCACCCTAGAGAAATGACCAGACCAATTAATAAGAACAGATTGCACAGCAGCATAGGTATTGAAGATGCAAGTTACCCTGTGTGGTAAATAGTAATCTAAAAGGGATTTCTGAAGAAAATAAATTTGCATGGTATCTGAAGTCCACAGGAAAGAAAATAGAACTATGGAACATTATATGCCACTTGTTTCCTTCAAGCAACAGTGCGAATTCAACTGCAACTAATTACTGGCTCTATAATAATTTACATGACGAATTCAACTAATTTCCTCGTCATTTCTGAAGTCAATGACCATTATGACCATACAAAAATTGCACCATTGAAGTTCCAAAACGTGTATCTACTCCCCTAATTAGCCCCAACTAGAGTTATTAATTCCCTGATACATATCACAACAACGAGCAAAATTGGGTTGATATAATTTCACGTAAGTTAGTTAGTTGAGATTATTTAATTTTATTAATCTCAAATAAAAATATTTTTTCTTAAATGTCCTTCATAGAATTTAATATCATGAATAAAGAATCATTAAAAATAGAATCACAATGAATAAAGTTTTGGAATAATATCTTTAAATAAGATAAAATTAATTAAATTTATTTATATTTAAGTTCGTTAAGTAAGAATTTTTCTTTTTCTTATTTTTAATTCAAAAAGAATATGCATAAGTCACACAATAAAATCTCAAATTTCACTATAAAACAATTCGGGTGAATATTAATTTTGTTATTTACATTACTTTGTCTAACCCTTCGCGCCTTACTTGTGGCAGGGCAATTAAGGAAAAGTGGGTATTGAAGGAGGTGGAAACATTCCATAAGTGTATTAAAGGAATCAAAATTCTTTTTACACGATTATTTAAATATTTAACTTTTAATACGTAGACCTAAGTGGTCATATTAGATCTTTGGGAAACATCACAAGTGCTGCCTATATTTAAATGAGAATGCCGAATAATTATTTAATAAATAATAAATTTAATATAAATATTTATTATTAATTTTATGTGTAAAACTAAATATATAATCTATTATTGAAAGAAAATTAAGCATATATTTTGACTCAAAATAATTTTCTCTTATATATTTTTCTTTATAAGTATTTTAATTTTAATTTTTTTCTATATATACATCAATGCTTTTAAAATAAGACAAATCATTGAATTGATCAAAATACTTGTTCAAGATTCATTGGTTCAACCTTAATTGAACCAGTTTTAATAAAATAATATTAACAATTAAATAATACATTAACATAATTTTACAACACTAAAAACTAAAATAAAACGTTGTTTATTAGAATCTTAACTAAAAACTGTACTCGCTAAATTAATTAAAAAAGTCTTGCAATAATTTTTAAAACAATTAGAAATATAAAATAATATCAAACTTAATCAGGAATAATGTTTGAATTTCTATCACAAACTCCCTATGTTTTCTTCCTTTTGATTCAACAAAATACACAACTTAAATCAACATTTTTTATATTCCTCCCATTAAATCCAACTAAACAATGACATGTAATTTTTTTAATTAATATCATGAAATACTTTATGGAGACTATTTAATGTTTTTAATTTGAGAATATTATGACTCATAAGTGTCCCCCAACCCACTGGATCAGAAGTTAATCTCACTCATATTACGTGACTATTGCAGAAAATTTACACACGGTAGAAATCGAATACAAATTCTCCCGTTAAATAGATCATTTTTACTCATGTGAACAAAGTGAAATCTTACACTATTGTGTCAACCCTTTGCGTTGATTTTTTTTTTTTGTTTGAAAATTGTCTATCCTCTCCACTTTCCTCCACAAATTTAGTATTTGCAACATTCATATTACAAAATTATTATAAATTTCAAATTTTGACATTAAAATCCAATCACTGCTTTAAATGGTTGAATGTAATTACAGTAAATTAACAACTCATTAGAAACAATATTAACCCAATTTTGCATACCATAATAGGAATAATTGAATACTTCAACCCGTCACACCTATCAGCTGAAAAAATGATTATCTTGCAGTAATAAATGTCAATCGCTTACTATAATCTGAAGTGCAAACATCAGACGTCAGTAATACACTGTTGAATTTACTTTGGAAAAAAATAAAGTAGAAAAATAGTCAGCATACACTAATTAAAAATCACTGCAACTCCACAAGGTTGAGCTATACGGCAGTTCTGCATACTAAAATTTGATATTTCATCAGCAATTTCTTACCACATGTTATTGCCCATCACAGCAGAAACAATGCCTTTCAATGTCTCCTGCATATAACATTGAAATGTGTATGGTTATTTATTTATTGTTTCTTTTACTTTCCCGTGAGGAAGAGCAAAGCACTCAAAACATACCACAGAATAGTCTTTAAGACCAAGTGAGAGCATCAATGGCCTGGAGGAGCCAGACAAACTGCAAATCAAGAATTAGAAAGTCAACACTCAACATGATTTCCAAAAACGAATTATTAAATTACATTTATACATGTACAAGGGAGGGCGTACCTTGACACAGTGGTAAAATTGTGTCTTGATGACTTGTTGATCATGGGTTCGAATCCGTACGTAGTTTTTTTATTTATACATGTACAAGGGTCATATATTAACAACTGTTTTAAAATATCTCTTTTAAGGGATATTTGAAACCCTTACTAATTTTGAGAAAAAGTTGAACTCCAGAAGATGTGTAATAAAACTCAAAAAGTAGATTTCTCTAAAGAAAAGAATACCTACCTCATGTGCTCAATCAGCTGGCGTGCACATGCTACTAACATTGGCTGCATCAATGCATTCAGTGAACAAGAAGCACAATTTCATATAAAAGATCAAGGAGAACAAATATTTTCAGATATAGTCAAGCATACCTCATCCCGTTTGCCAAATATAACAGAAACATTGAATGTTGGATTAATTGACACCCCTTCTTCCTTTCTGGCATTGAAAAGACATATATGCAACTATGTGAGCAACCCTTTCTTTTCGAAGCATATCGCTATTTTGAAAGTGCATGACGATCCAGAATTTTAAGCTGACAAAAAAATCAAGGATTCTCTAAGTCCTAGTTCTCATAAGAATTTTTCCATGTTTAGTTTGTTAGTTGTAGGGGAGTCCAATGAGTTGGGTCAACTCACGAACACAAATGGTGGGTGGGTTTGATGGGATTCAGAAGAATGAAAAGAACATGGAAGGTGTATGTGTATCCAAAGTAGAAAAGAGCAGACAAGTAAAATCAGTTAGAACAATACCAGAATCAGTTAGGCAGCTAAATTTAACAAGAGCATGGTCCCGAACAATAGAGAGGGGTAGAAGAGGGGTTCATTCAGATTGTCAAGTTTGGGGAACCGAGCAAGTGACTTGGTTGTAAAAGGGAAAACCCTTTGTTGAAGGGGAATCCCAAGGGAGTTGGGAAGATAATTCTCTCCTTTGATCATTGTTTGTGATTCAATAAACCCTTACAAAATAGCTCCTTCTCTTTCTCTCTTCTCCATCTATCTCTTCTTACCACTAACAGAGGAACAACTAAGATATTTCTTGGGTGGATGAAGGACTGAAGGGAATTGCTGAGTATGAACACTGTGCCTTGTGGGACTGATTGAATTCATATGTTAGACGTTCGACTTATCTCTCTTTCTATAGGGAGAATTTCACAACTGAGAACTATGAAGCTTCATCATGTGGGTAAGTCCCTTGTACTTATCATGATTGATAGTGAGACAAGTCATAATTTCATTGCTTGGAAGTTCGTAAAGCAATTGGGATGAAATGTATCTCCAACCACTCCATTTGGAGTTAGATTAGGGGATAGACATCAAATATTTCCCAAGGGTGATGCCAAAATTTGAAAGTGAATGGTATCTTTAAATGATCTTAGAGGAAATTTTGACTTATTCAAGTTACGAGGAGTGGATTTGATTTTAGGGGTGGCATGGTTGGAAGCCACAGGTGGCATAAAAGCTAACTAGAGATTGCTACCATTGTCCATTGCCCATTAGGGGATGGCTTTTCCAATCAAAGGTAACCTGAGTGAATGGCTAACAAAGGCAATAATAATATCTCATAAAGCTATGCATAAGGTGTTAGACGTGGAATTATCTTCAGTAGTACTATTTGTTCTCTCAAAATTTCATTTGTCAAGAAATATAAATATAAATGAAATCAATGATGTTGCACAGAAGTTAGATGCAGACCTGGCATACATTATTGTCCCCATGGTTCCTATTTGAGTGGCAATAACCTGATAAATAGTCAGAAAATTAAGTAATGTCATCATGAAAAACATAGATCACAGCTCCATCAGCAGTGCACTTACCATAAAATGATCTTCGTATCTCGAAATGATTATCTCTGTTTCATTTCCCTGACAAGTAATCAATTTATTAACATTTAAATAAAAATAGATTGAAGTGTAGTGTACTACATTTCATCTCTTAGGAGAGGGGAGGGAAAAATTAAAAATATAAAGCATCTCTCAGCGGAAGAGGTAGTGCCTCAAAGTCAATCGTGGAAAAAGTCATTAACATTTCATCTGATAACTAAGAGCAGCATAAAAAGGACACGAATACCTTACCTTGATTTGGCGAGAGAAATTGAGTTGCGACACAGGGAATTGTGAAGTGCTTCTATCTGTATTCATTGATTTGAAAAGTGCTTCTTTGGCGGGAATCGGTTTCTTGTTGTGGAGAAGGGTTTCGAAGGATAAGGCGGGTGTTGAGAAGGAGAGAAGAACACGAAGAAATGGGACAAAATGCTAATGGGGGCTTCGGGTTTTTATAATGAAAAAGTAAAGAAAAAATTTAAATTCAATCAAATATATTTTAAATTTTATTTTTAGTTTTGAAAATAAAAATAAAAAGTAGTCAAACCAAATAAGCTGTTATAGTGACAGATAAAAGTGAGTTTTTTTTTTTGTATGTACAGATGACATTTAAAATTGTGATTAATAAACTTTAAAATATAAGTAGATAACTAAATTAAGTTTTTTTTTACAGAAATAACTACATATAAATAAATAAATTATAAGTAGTAAAATTTAACGTTAGGAAAACATAATTCAAACTCTAAGAATACATAGTGATAAAAAAGTAATTCAAATATACATCTTTCCCCTAATTCAAACTCTAAGAAAATATAAGAAAAAATACAGGATAAATAGTAATTTTTATTCCTGAAAGTAAGTATTGATAAATTCATCTCCAAAAAATGAAAATTCAAATATTTGTCCTTGAAAGTGAAAAAAGTGTGACAAATCTATCCTTCCGTTAACTTTCATCCGTTACCGTTAATATTCAAGGACAAATTTGTCAGTGCTCTACACATTTAGGGACGAATTTGTCAACTTTCTACTCAAAATATAATTTAACCTTCATATTCTTTCTTTTTTAATCATTGCAAACATAATATTACAATAAACATTTAAAAATTAGGAAAACAAGCATAAGTGAAAATAAACATAATAATAAGCATAACATTGATTCATAAGCATAATTTATTTGTTGCTCTGAAATTTCTATTATAACAACATTAGGTAATGAAAAAATCAAGTTATGTGTCATTTTTTTGTATTCAGGGACGAATTTGTCAGCTCTCTACTCAAAATATAATTTAATTTTCATATTCTCTCTTTTTTAATCATTACAAGCATAACATTATAATAAACACTTAAAAATTAGGAAAACAAGCATAAGTGAAAATAAACATAATAATAATAAGCATAATATTGATTAATAAGCATAATTTATTTGTTACTCTGAAATTTCTATTATAACAACATTAGGTAATGAAAAAATCAAGTTAGATGTCATTTTTCGTAAGAATTAACTTAACGGTTGTGCATTTTTGTTTGGGTTTCATATTTTGGGTAAGGTATTGTCACATTAAAAAAAAAGTAAGCAAAAATATGAGATAATACTTTACCCAAAATATGAGGCTCAAACAAATTAAAATGCACAATCATTAAATTAATTCTTACAAAAAAATGAGACTTAACTTGATTTTGTTCGTATCTAATGTTGTTATAATAGAAATTTTAGAGTAAAATACAAATTATACTTATTAATCAATATTATCCTTATTATTATGTTTTTTTAACTTATGCATGTTTTCTTAATTTTTAAGTGTTTATTATAATTTTATGCTTGCAATAATTAGAAAAGGGAGAATATGAAGATTAAATTATATTTTGGATATAAAGCTGACAAATTCGTACATGAATGTGTAGTGCGCTGACAAATTCGTCCCTGAATATTAAAGGTAATGGATGAAAGTTAACGGATGGATACATTTATCACACTTTTTTCACTTTTAGGGACAAAATTTTGAATTTTCATCTTTCGGGAACGGATTTGTCAGCACTCTATCCATTCATGGACAAAAATGAATATATAACCAAAAATATATTTGAAAAAAAGTATTAAGTAGTATGTTTGGAGAACAAATGAGACTTGATTATGCAATAAAAGAAAAAAAGTAAGAATTGATTCTAGTTCATTAATCATGATGACACCATGAAAAAGTTGAAACTACTATTTGTTGTTTCACTCCTACTAGGGGTGGAAATAGGTCAGGCTAGGCTTTGATAGGCCTGAGTCTGTCCCGTATCACTATCATGAAGTTTAAGTCTGGCTTGTTACATGTTAAAATAAGTTATTAAGGCTTAATCCTGACTTGCATAAAGACCTGACCTGGCTTGAAACCTTGTATACAAAGCCTGATTAAATAAAAACAAATAATTAAAAATAAAAATAACATAATAGATATGTTTCTCTCATGAATTATAAATTATCAAATTCTTATAAGTTATAGATATGTTTCTCTTAATCATTTTATGAGATTTTCAAGGTGATTTTTTGAAGTGATTAATCATCCACCTTCATAATAAGGAAAAATATTTTTAGAAAAATAAATATATTATTTTAAATTTTAATGTGTGTGTATGTATGTATATATATATATATATATATATATATATTAAATATGTCAGCCTAATAGGCCTAACAAGTTTTTTTTTAAAGTTTGAGTCCGACCTTTTTATTTAAATAGACTTTTCAAAAAACCTTAGCTTGACTTTTATAATAAATAAGTCAGGTAAGATCAAACCTTAATTAGATCTGGCCAAAGGCCCTTGATAAACGACTTGATCCACTTCGACCCTTAAATCCTACCATAATCAATTATGTTAGAACTAAATCTTAACCAAACATGTTGTCACTCACTTCAATTTTATTCTTTTCACAAATAGGCATTTTAAACTTTACTTTTATTCCGATTAATCTTTAAACTTTATCTCTCTTATTAATAGGCACCATAAACTTTATCCTTAAACTATGCATATATAATTCCTCAATATATAATTCGAAGGGCTTAATTTTTTTGTCTATTTCAGATTCTCTAATCTGAAATAATAATTAGATCCAAAAAAAAAAAAAAGCTAAGGATATTTTTGACCATTCGAGTTTTCTACACCATGAAGTAAATTTGTGCGCAGATAAACTTTCAATCATGGTCTCACACTTAACTCTTTCACTTGGTGGGATTCCGTCCCCGTTTTGTATAGTTGACTATATGTACAATAGACTAGGTTGTCCTAGCTATAGATTTTGTTGATATCAGCTTTTTCCATGGATTTTGTTACAGTCCCTCATGTTTTTTGTTTCATCTTTTTGGTTCACTAATATAATCTTAGCCAGCTGAGGATGGTAGAGGTAGTGGATGCCAACATAGTTGGGATGTACTCCTCTTCCATGAGACCATGACTGCAACTGACTATTTCTGGAAAAAAATTGTCACCATGAAGATGTTTTATTTTATCCATAAGCCGCAAACTTTTACATTTGCTTTTTAAGTCATTTTCGAGATATGATAGCTGATTCTCAGTTATTGGTTGAAGACGATAGTAATTTTGGGAGCTTGTAGTGTTTACCTGCTTGAGTAGTGCCCCATGTGCACAAATGTGTACCTTTTGTCGTTTCTAAAAAATTGCCCAAGGAAGGAGTTCAGCTTACGCCAGACTGTCAAATGGTCTTGAATTTTTTTTAATAATAAGGCCTTAAGTAGTTGTGTCAATTTATCCACATTAACTTCGAAGGTACTACTTATAAAAATGTTGCATTCTGTTTCTGTACTCGTTGTTTTGCAACCATTTTCGATAGAATCATGTTGCTTTCATCTAAATTTTCTCCCCCTACGTGGAGCTTCATTATTTTATTCCAAGTGAAACTTTTTTTCAATTTTTAAACGCTGGATACTAACCAAATCCAGAATACAGCCTCCAAGACAAAAGTCACCATAGCGTGGTCCTTATTCATCCAAGTAGTTTTAGTGCAATCTAACCAAACAAGATTTGTGCCTTAATCTATTTAAAAGATACCTAAAGACCACAAGAAAGAAAGAAAGAAGAAAGAACTATGGAACATCAAATGCTACTTATTTCCTTTAAGCATCAGTTTCACAATCAACTGCAACCAATTACAGGCTCTACAGGCTAAATAACTTTCTTGGCACATCCACCTAACCTCCTCTTCACTTCTGAAATCAATTACCAAATACAATTACACCTTTTAAGTTCCAAAAATCAAATCTACTCCTCTATTTAACCTAAACCAGAGTTAGTTCCCGTTACAGGCCTCAACAATGGATGATTGGTAGTGGGCTGCACATTACTAGGGGCATTGAACATGGCAGTTGAAGAAGCTGATTGTGATTGTTGTATCATAGATAGGGGCAATCTTTGCCCCAACCCAAACATTGAAGGTCGTGGGGCAAAGGACATATGTGGATGAACTGGTTGGTTGTTGCCATACCCTGAAATGCTGGGTTGTGAGGAAGAAGCAGAGATTATTTGTTGCCTATTGTTGCCATTACTAGCCATTGAAGGACCAACACCCGATGCATTCATTGTGGGTGTGGCTCCTGCAGTTCCAAGACGTGCTGACATCATGCGGGACCGATCAGCAGCTATCCTTTGTTTTGTTCTCTCCAGTTGTTCGCATTCTTTCATCAACAATGTTTCAATTTCTGCAAACTGTTTCAGCTTCAATTCCAATCTTTTCAGCTGTCAATAACAGCAAGCCACTAAGACAAGTTAAACACATTAAAATACTAGCTCTGCACCTGATTTTGAGTGATCTCCAATTGCTTAATTTATTTTATTCTGTAGAAAAATGTTTGACTTGTTTTTACAAATAAATGCATACCATCCAGATAGAAATGGACACGAGAAATAAACTACATTTGATATTTTAGTTTAATTAACTGGAATTGATGTAAAAAAACAACAGTGATACCTGATGATTAACTATATTGGCACATAACCTCTGAATTTCTCGTTCTTCATGATCAGAAAATAATTTTGCTTTCATGGCTGCTGCAGAAAGGCCTGCTTTAGCCGCATCTTTAACTTTCTCAGCAGAGAGTGGGGTTGTCCTACCCTCATTTAGGCCCCATGAACCATGTACCTTTGCCTTATCCTCTGAAATCAAAACAAGCATTTATTATTAGAGGCTGGGGTAAGGTTGTATATCAGCAACATAAAAAAGCAGCAACCATATATGAAGATGAAGAAGAAAAAAAAAACAAATAATAAAAATATTATTTGATGCAATTAGAAACTGACCATTATGATTGTTTGAAACTGCTGTTTCTCCATGAGGGCCACCATCTCGACAATGTATGCTTTCTGAATTTGTCCTACATATGTGAAAAATATTAATTTTTAGTACAAAATTCATAAACTAGCAACTATAAAGTATGCTTTCTGAATTTGTCCTACATATGTGAAGTTGAGATTAACTTTGCCACTCTATCCACCAATCCATTCTATTATAGGAACAGGATAAAGACACAAACTAATGTTCTCTTTCCTTCTTTTTTCTTTTGTGGGAGTTTCATGTAAGGTTCAGTTCCACAACTTCCACTGTATAATTTTTTTTTTAATAAATAAAAGAACAAATTTAAAAAAAAAAGGAGCACAAGCAGAAGATAGAATGTACAAAAACAATGAGGAACAACCATGGAGAAATAACTTCAATCTTCATCAAATAAAACTACAAGTGCTATGACGGGCATACTCACCTATTATCATGTCCTGGTGCTTCCAACTGTGACGTGCTGCCAGAATTATCCTCTGACAATACTGCTAATGCTGCATGGGCACAAGAAGCAGCTACTCTTGGTCCAACCGCAGAGGCTAAAAAGGCAACCTTTGGAATGCACCAACCAAAACCAAACGTGTAAGAATTTCATCAAAAGAACTGCAGAATATATAAAAGATAGTTTAATTTGTTGTGAAACTGATACGGTGTCTAGATACAATCTCTTGGTCAGCACATCACCCTTTTATGCTTTCGTTAGGAAAGTGTGGTGATCAATAAACTGGCTCCATCAAAGAGAAGCAAT
The DNA here is from genome assembly GCA_007407185.1 of Glycine tomentella. Taxonomy (NCBI): domain Eukaryota; kingdom Viridiplantae; phylum Streptophyta; class Magnoliopsida; order Fabales; family Fabaceae; genus Glycine; species Glycine tomentella. The sequence continues at coordinate 3,484,179 of PYAF01003243.1, forward strand.
GTAACTTGAAGAAACAAGTTTTGTTATGTTTTTTTTTTTACACATAAACATGAATAAATTAGTTAATGACACAATGTTAGGTGCAGTACTATAACCACATCCTGGGCTGACACATGTTTCCAAATTTCAATTGCATCTCTTGATTGAAAAATAACTTAGGCATATCATTAGCAGTCACCCACCAAAGCCATAACAGGATTTCCAGAATTCGCAAAAGGAAGCCGGTTGTCAGAATCTCTGGTTTGATGGACAGGTCCTGTTACAGCATAGATACCAAATCAAAATCATACAACAGCAAGTTGATTTAAAACCATAAGATATACCTGCAGTAACTCCATTCAAGTAGCAATGCAGTCTTCCACTATCATCTCTATTTATTGCATTGGATGACAAAGACAAACTTGGAACATTAATATTTTCCAATTTTCCATCTTCCATGGGTAGACGGAGAAAATGAAGAATGCATTGTGCTTTTGACTTGGTACCAACATGCTCAGCGATTTCATTCCAATTCTCATTGTAAATCTCCATTGCTTCAAGAAGCAGCAAAGTTTCTTGATCAGTCCAATTATCCCCATCTAGTTCACCATAATCCCTTGTCGAATCCACCCTTACAAAATCTATACTTGAATGACCAATGACAAATCTCCCATCATGAAAGCAATCAGTGCAGAGTAAAATATCAACCTGTAACAAGAGATGCTAATTACACATGATGAAAGGGTGTTCAAAATTAATCGGCAGCCTACTTAGTTGAGACTAGGGTCATATAATGGGCCCATGGTTTACAAATTTAGTACTGCAAATCAGGTAAAGAAGCACTTAACATATAACAATAGTTTTGCTTAAAACTTTAAATAGTCAGCTTTAATCAAGCATGCAGGCTGTCACACCCTCAAAACAGTAAATATTTCTCAGCTGTCAGATCACTCATTATAATGGCTAAAAGATGCTCCATTCCAGTCTCAATACAACTTAATTTCAAGAGACAAGTAATAACAGCAACAAACGTAATAGTGTATGAAGAGTCCCAAGATACAAGGAATGAGAGAAGTTGAGGCAAAGCAGCTAAAGTAGTTATAGATTAGATATAATTTCTCTGACACATTCAACATGATATTTCTCTTCACTGGCCACTATATTGTCTTTCTTTCTCATTGTCTATTTACATTTTGTCTGTCTAACTCCTAATCTCTTCTAGGGCCTTAATACACTACGTCTATCCAAAAGTGAATTCCACAAAAATAATGAAAATAGAATTCTCCAACAATTAATCTTGAAGCTGGCTGCTAACCAGTGTAAAGGGATACAAATATTTCTTGAGTAACATCCTTAAATCTTTGTTTCTACAAACATGAAATATCAATAAAAGCTCAACATATATCTTTTAATAAATCTCACCCAAAACAGAACAGAAAGCCTAGGAAAAAATTGGTGAAGCAGTTTTTTATGTTGTTTGTTATATATGTATGTATAATCCCATTTTAGGTTGGATTGGAGTTGGGTAATGGCTCTTGTATCAAATTTATGAATAGGTAGGGGAAATTCCTTTATTTGAATAGTATGAATATTAGTATTGTAACACTCCCTCAAGTTGATATTTGGCTAGTAAGCATCAACTTGTTTACAAATAAGCACACTTAACAAATATAGAGGTACATGTAAACCACATAACGTAGAAGGCGTTTCAAGAACAACAACCAAATACTTGTATATTACCAATCTAGGTCAAGCACTAATGTAGTAGTATAATTAGTACAAGCTCAATCAGATAACCTAATATACTACTAACATAATAATTAATAAGACTCCTAAGACAATAAAACCCTAGTATTCCAATAAGTCTGTATGATGCATTGATCCTATCACCAAAAATAGTTTACATTAGTGATTTTCCCTGTAAATTTATTAATAAACTTCCACGTAATTACAATGACAGCAATCTAACCAATTTAGAATTTGCCTACTGACTACTTAGAGGTCCCTTTCATAATACTAAGCAAGCATGACAAACAAACAAACAAACAGATTCAAGAGGTAGAAACAAATCATCAGTGTAGTATGTTTCCCTATCCATGGCATCCTGACAATACAGCAGTAGATGCATTCACAGATGACAAACAAAATATCACTTGTTTTTTGTTTTATCTATTGCTTTGTTTGTGTAATGAGCCTGAGTAAAGGGAGAAATTATTCAGAATGTCAGGTGAAATGCAACATTTAAAGAAATAGTCATGCATTCATAACCCATTTTTGGGATTTTTATTTTTTACTATAGTAATCAGTTTTAAGGGCAGCGGAGGGGATATATATTTCTAGAAATGGAGAAACTAGACTTTGGCGCAATAAATAATATTTCAACTGAAGAAGTTCATCGTCTCCAACAACTATATGCATTGAATGCTAAATGCTAGGGTAGCTCTCCATACTCATGCAAGGTGGTCATATGAAGTTATTCAATAAATGAAGCCCTTCATATTCATACTTTCATCCAGACTATCATTATCCATATGATGAAAGCAATAGACAACCATAGGACCATCATATAATAGTATTAAATTAGAAACAAAAAAACCAGTGTACCTCCTTTTGAGACTGATAGTATACAACAGGAAGAGGACAAGAACAATAATTGCAATGATTCTCTGATAGATGCTCTCTTATTCTGTCCTCCAGATCTAAGACATCGGCACTATGTGCAGTCAATGACGAATAAATTTCGTCTGCTTTCAGCTTACAGTTGGGCTTGTCAAATTTGATCAAACTGTCTATAGATTTCAAAGCCTCCGTCGGCACACGGACCTCTCCACTCGGCTCATCCCTCAGGCAAGACACAGCATTGGGAGACTCGTGACTCGGCATCCGAACACCATAATTAATAATTCCCCAATGATCAAGGAACCTAACAATCCGAGTCAAATCTTCAACATTAACCCAAGCCAACAAACCCTGGCAATCAGAAACCGTAATCCTCTTCCCAGGGTCCTCCATGTGCAAAGCAACAATGCAGTTCCTACATTCCATGTACTTCTCCGGAGTATGATCCGGCGATTTCCCTGAAAAGAAATGTGGCACCACTTGCCTCTCCAACCTGTGCACCGTGGCAGGCGAAAACCAATCTGCTCACATAAACGCCAAACCAAAATTAAACATCAATTTCAAAGTGTCCAAACCTAAAACACAAAACTGAAGCCAAACAAACACAAGACCGAAACTCAATTCACCTGAATGCATTGGAACTACAAGAGCCTTAGTTCCAAAGCGCTTAACAACGCCACGACCTTCCAAAATGGGAGGGGGAGTGATGACGAAAGAGGAATCACCGTCGAGAACGAAGTTATCAGAGGGAACAGACGACAGCGCTTGAAGCTGGCCGTGAGACACGTTCTCGAGAATCGGAGCATCGAGGGCGCTTTGTGCCTTGTTGTCTCCGGACTCGAGGGCTCGCTCCAGAGCAACAATTGCGATGACGGAGGAGTGAGGGCGGTTCACGGAGCGCTTAATCACCGCCGGGAACTGCGAAATCTGAACGCCGTGGTCGGAGAGGACCTCCGTCTCCACGTGCGGTTGCGAATTAGGGTGGTTGTGGTGCGTCTGATCCTCCGAATCGTAGTCGCGTTCGGCGTGGTCTTCCTCCGCCGCATTGGGGTTTTCTTCGTCGTCGTCGTCCTCCTCCTCGTGCTTCTGGTGGCGCCGGCTGATTTGCGAATCTCTCTTGCGCTTCCTCCATCTGGTTCGGTTCTCTGCCAAAAAAAAAACGAAAAGAGAAATTGAGAGAATATTTGTGACGAGACGAGACGAGACGACAAATTAAGCGTAGGGTTGGCATTGGGGGAGTGAGGGTTTTAGTGAGGAAGAGAAAGAAAGAATACCTGAAGGAGAAGCTGGCATGGCAAGAGGAGAGGGGTGGGTTTAAGGGACTGAGAGAGAGAAATTGAGGGAAAAATTTGAGTGTGGGGTCGTTGATTGGCGCAAAGGGTTGGGATTGTTGTTGGCAGAAATATTTTTGAGTTTGATTTGAGGATCTGTCTCTCTTTCTCTTTCTCTTTCTCTTTCTCAGCTGGATGTGTGATGTGTGATGTGTGATGTGGGATGGGTCATGGCCTCATGGGTGAGTGAGGCAAAAATGGTTCGCGTTTGGGGCAAAACAGTGTGGATGTGCGTTTCTGTGGCTGTTACCGGAATCAGAATGGGAGCTGTAGGGTAGAATTCTGGGGGGTTTGCTTCCTTCGCGCGTGCTCTTAACGCGACTTTCTTATTAGGCGGTGCTGCGCACGAAGGGGTAGAGATACTTAGGATGCTGTATTTGTGTTTGTTTTTAGTATCTCCGTTGCTTTTTAATGTTTTAATTATTCTACTAATCAGTATTAACAAATTAACTAGTAGCATTATTCAAAGTTTATATTATATCTGACTTTAACATAATTACTTCCGTTATTTATTGTCAAAAACAAAAACAAAATATTACTGAAAAAACATCTATATTATATAAGATCATTTTTTATTTTCATATAATTAAACTCTTTATAAATTGATATTTTAAAATATATAAATACTTTTTTATCGATGCAAAATTCATCATATTTGTTGATAATTAATAATAAAATTTCTTTTCTCAATCACTTCAAATCTAAGACATGAAAAGATTGAGTATAGATTCACTTGAACTAACCAATAAATGTTTGTATGATATTTTAGATTTATGGTAATAATTTAATTTGTTGAAATAATATTATTTTAATTATTAATCATTTTTAAAGAAAAATATCAACCTTTAGTTTAGAAATATATAAAAAAAAGAAGATAGTGCATTAAATAGAATAAAAAATATAGTTTAAGATATGAGAAAAAATATTATATATTGTTGGTTAAAATTATTTTACATAATTATTCAATTACAATTCATTATGTATGATAAGTTTGTTGACTTTTAAAATAATTATCTTAAAATAATTCAAACGGTAATTTATGATTAGATGTCAATGTAAAACTATTTTTCATCGTTAATACATAAACATTAAAGGAAACTTTTAAAGATATTTACTTCATATTTAAATACAAACAAAAATAAGTGACATTTGTTGTGATTAACAAAGTTAGCTATTTTTTTTATTAAAAAAAACACAAAGGTAGCTAATCTCAATGAAATCTACTAATGATGATTTAAGTTTGTTTTTTTAAACAGTGGTAGAACAGCAATACACCCTAAATCTTATTGCGCAAAGTATCAATAGCCCGTAATAAATAATTGACCATCAAATAAGGATAGAGGTATCAAAGAAATTCAAATAATCAAATTCACATCCATAAAAGGATAAAAGTTCATATTGGATCCTTAATTACTTGAATTAACTTGCTTCTATTAATAAAAAATTGTTAACATCATTTTTTGCTTATTTTTATTCTTTGACCAGTATTTTAAATTAAACTTAGATTTTTCTTTAATAAAAAAGTTAATTAGTTATTTGAGCATATTTATGTGTCATATTTGCCTTTACACGTGTTGTAAAACTACATACATACATAATTATTTACTTAAAATAAACAATAGGATACATGAAACAAAAACAAACATTAGGACAATATAAGAGATAACATAAAAAAAAATTTAGTCCCTAAATTTTAGATACATTTTTAATTTCTGACATAATATATTAACACTTTATGACAGTTTTTAATTGTCTAAAATTAATTTTTATTTTTAACCACTTAAATTTGTATTTGAAAATTGTTACAAAATATCTATTTATTATGTCAAGAGTTTAAAAAAAAAATCAAAATTCAGGACTAAAAAAGGTACACATCCAAAATTTAAAACTAAAATAAGAATTAAGCCAATATTTTATTGTCAAGGCGAGGACTCCACTCATCAAGGCATACCACATCCTTTAGAATATGAAGCTCGAGGTTTATATCCAGCAATCTGTTGGGTAATTGATCTTGGTATTCATAATGTCAGATTTGAGGTTGATTACAAGTTAGTTGTTGATATTATAACTACCAGTATAGCTGTTCATCAAATTTCCAAGTTTTATTGTCAAAATGTAGAAGTAAATGTTCCAAATTCAATGGTGAATTTAGATAATTCATAAGTTAGTTAGGGTGTGTCAATTGTTGTAAACTTTTTACATTATCCTTGATTCTCACAAGATAAAAATAAAGTTAGGGCTTCAAGTTTTCATGCTGGCGCATCCAAATCTTTGATCATATTTCATTATGCATTTATCCTTTAATTATGAATTAAATGATATAATTTTCTTCCAGTTAAAAAAAATTATTTTAGTTTTCAATGGCATCCCTCTTTCTGAAGTGAAATATTGAAAAGCTCCTTAAATTTAATTACAGGGTTACTTTTGATTCATTCATTTGTGACGATAATTGCATCTATTAAATTACTCTTGACCATTCAATATGAGATTTTTATCATCTACATTATGCAGGAACTAAATGCTTGTGCTAATATTCTCTTAAAGAATTAAACTTTCACTAATGTATCATTGATCACGTTAGAACTACTAATGATGTTTTGTCTTGTATAATTCTATTTTTTACTTTCTTGATTAATAAAAAAATATAGAACAAAATTAATGTAAAGAAAAGGATATAATACAATTTTTCAAAACAAAAAGAGGGTAAATGATCATTTTTGTACCTAAATATATAATATGCCGACAAATTTGTCTCCAAAATATGAAAATTCAAATTTGTCCCTAAAAGTGAAAAAAGTGCGACAAATATATTCCTCCGTTAATTTTTGTCCGTTACCATTAATTGAAAGAGCTTATGTGACACATTCAGGGACAAATTTGTCAGCTCTACCTATAATATAATTTAATCTTCATATTTTCTCTTTTTTAATCATTCTAAGTATAAAATTATAATAAACACTTAAAAATAACAAACATATAATAAGTATGATATTGATTAATAAGCATAATTTATTTGTTGTTCTGAAATTTATTTTGTAACGATATTAGATAATGACAAAATCAAGTTGGATCTCATTTTGTTGTAAGGATTAATTTAATGAATGTACATTTTAATTTGTTGGAGTTTCATATTTTGAGTAAAGTACTATCTCATATTTTTGCTTTGAAAATTTATAATATGACAACCTTATCTAAAATATGAGACTCAAACAAAAATGCACAATCATTTCAAAGTAATAAACAAATTATGCTTATTAATCAATATTATGTTTGTTTTAATTTATGTTTGTTTTCATGATTTTTAAGTGTTTATTATAATTTTATATTTGCAATGATTAAAAAATGAAGAATATAAAGATTAAATTATACTTTGGATAGAGAGTTGATAAATTTGTCCCTGAATATATAGTGCATTAACGAATTCGTCCCTAAATGTATTAGTAGACTTTTTCAATCAATTGTAATAGACAGAAATTAACTAATTAACTGATAAATAAATTTATTACACTTATTTATTTTTAAGGATAAAAATTGAATTTTCACTTTTCAAAAATAAATTTATTAACGTTTTACATGTTAGGATGAAAATGAATATTTTAAAAAAAAAAATTCCTTGAGTTAGTATTGATGAAAAGAAAAGAGAGAATCATAAATTCATCATCCGTAAAATTACTAGATAAATGTGCCAAGTCGGGTGGTTCTTTTTATTTATTTAAACTCCTGATAAAAAAACGAATGTCTCATCATCCCCCGATGTTACCGGTCACTATTTTACCGTTAAGCTGTCCTCCCACCAGACCTGATATGGCCACATGAATGAAGTCGTTGCATTTGAGAACCATCATCCAGTTCCCGGCGATGACGAACAAGAGAAAAAGATCCCAGAAACATACCCCACCACCTCCTCCTCCCTCAACACCCCCAACTCCACAAACCCAAGCCCGTCACTCCCTCAACACCGCAAAAGCCCGGGCCTGGGCCCCTCTCAGCCTCACCCGCCACGAACTCTCCTTACCCCTCACCTTCCCCACGGGCCAAACCTTCCGCTGGAAAAACACCGCCCCTTCACAATACACCGGAGTCGTCGGGCCCCACCTCATTTCCCTCAAGCACCTCCAAAACGGCGACGTTTCCTACTGCCTCCACTCCCCCTCCCACCCCGAAACCGCCGAAACTTCCCTGCTCGACTTCCTAAACGCCACCGTTTCGCTCGCCGACTTATGGAAGACGTTTTCCGCTTCCGACGCAAGGTTCGCCGAGCTCGCGCGCCACTTAAGCGGCGCCCGAGTCCTCCGGCAAGACCCTTTCGAGTGTTTGATTCAGTTTCTGTGCTCTTCTAATAACAACATCGGAAGAATCACGAAAATGGTGAACTACGTGTCCTCCCTGGGAACTCACGTGGGAGACGTTGGAGGGTTTCAGTTCCACGCTTTCCCTTCTTTGGAACAACTTTCCTCCGTCTCAGAGCAACACCTCAGAGACGCCGGTTTCGGTTACAGGTGAGGTAAACATAACTACTACTATGTGTGTTTTGATTATTCAATTTATGATTGTGACTGTGATTGGTCTGTTACTAGGGCTAAATATATCATTGGTACGATTAATGCATTGCAATCAAAACCCGGTGGAGGCGAAGAATGGCTTCGTTCTCTTCGTAAGATGGAACTTCGAGATGTTATATCTGCACTTTGTACGTTACCCGGTGTGGGTCCTAAAGTGGCTGCTTGCATTGCTCTCTTTTCGCTTGATCAGCACCATGCTGTTCCTGTTGACACACACGTGTGGCGGGTAAGCTTACAAAAAGTTGTTATTTATGCTTTACTGATTGATTGATTATTGTATATTGTAGAATGTTATGATTGAGTGTTAATTTGGATGTTTCTTTTTTAAACATGGGTAAGATTGCCACCAAGTATCTCTTACCTGAGCTTGCAGGTTCCCAGTTGACACCGAAGCTCTGCGATCGTGTTGTAGAGGCGTTTGTAACCAAATATGGTAAATATGCTGGCTGGGCGCAGACTCTACTGTTCATAGCTGAATTACCCTCACAAAAAGCCCTCCTACCTTCACATTTGTTGACTGTTAAACAACGCAATGCTGCAAAGATAGAAAGCAGCGAAGAAAAAGTTGGTAAGAAAAGCAACTTTAATCTTTCGATCTTGACATTATAAATTATGGATTAGAGCAACTTTGTGGCAGATATTTACTACCTTTTCTTTTTTCAACTAGAGTGAAATCTACAGATGCTGTGGCTCTCATGATATAAATGGACAAGATGTAGGTGTGACATGCTGTTGTGAAGAATTCATTCAGTAGAACATGGTGATATCACACTGGTTATTCTATTACTCGCACGGTTGATTGCTCTTTGTTTGGCTTTTATTTTTGTTCTCTGCATTTTATTAGCTTTGATTAATCTATTGTAAGTTGTAACCAATAGGTTACATCTTTCTTCTTCATTAGAAAAGAAAAAGAAAAGAAAGATGTATTTTTCCTCGTGTTATTTGACTTGGAGTTTTGCTTTCCCTGTAAATAATTACTTCACCTAATTTATTATTTACTTTTTAGCTCCTGCTGATAAAAGTACTTATCTTTTGCTCATTTGGTTCTTATTATGTGTAATGAACACATTATCTGTTTGAACATGTTCTTTTTTTTTGTTTAATGAATATTGATGTGTCAATATGCACTTCCTCAAGTGAAATGGTAATTTTGAGTTTTTTACCCTTCCCTTAATGCTTTTACTATAAATTGTTGCATGCATGGTATTAACCTTTTTTTTTTTTTTTTGTTATTTTTTAAGAGCTATGCCGAAAGGTACTTTGCGAAGGGTAATATTCACACGGGCATTGGTATTGAAAACTAATATGATTTGCTGAGTTCTTCATTGCAACTTTCTTTGTGTGTATACTATTACTTTGTGTTACTTTTTTTCCTTTAGCTCATAACTTGCGCTCCTTTGAATTGTACTGTTGTCACTAGTGCTTCTACTTTCATAATTGAAATCCTGGATAAATTAACTTTCTCCTGTGCACTTCTAAGTGATTATATTTGCCTGATGATCTAATCCTAATATAGGAATCTTATGTAAAACTTCAACATCTAGGATTGGCATTGAAAGATAATGTGACTTGTTGAGTTCTCGATTGCTACTTGCTTTTTTTTTATACTATTACTTTGGCCGAATGGCGTTATGTAATCCATGTAACCGACTTCACCTAGTGGGATAAGACTTTGTTGGTGTTTGTTTATTTCCCCCTCATAACTTACACTCCTTCAAATATTACAGTTAAATCCTGTCTTTCCTCCTTAATTGAAATCCTAATCGAGTGACTTTCTTCCATGCACTTCATGCTAAATAATATTCGTGAAGCTTTAGTTTTTAACCGTGTTGAATGGCGTTGTGACCCATGTATGCGACCTCACCTAATAGGATAAGGCTTGTCGTTGTTGTATGATCAAATACTATATATATTATTATAAGGTTCCAAGTAGGTTTTAGGAACTCGGTATGTTATACTTTAATAAATATGTTCTGTTGTAAGTAAAAAAATTCTTCATGTGCATGTAGGAGAGTAATTAAATTATTAGGTATGTTGGCAGTGTAAATCAGAATTTGAAGGTATGAAGAAAATAAAGAATTAAGTATTCAGACACAAGGAGTTAACTTACAAAAGTCTGTTATTTTAGTTTGAAAAAGTTTTGTACTAAGGAAATGATCATTTAGGACACCTAAAAAGTTACAGAAAACCTCAAGTTCTATTTGTTTGTTCTTGTTTATATTGTGTAAGTTGTATTACCAGTTTAATGATGACAAGTATCATCTGCCAAGAGAATGGATTATTGTAGACAAGGACAATCAATGAAGATATTGAAAATTCCTCACAACTAATGACAATTTTGGAGATGTCTAAATATGTATCTAGGGGAAGGAGAATGAGATACAGGGCCATGCTAACGTATTTCTCCTTTAGCTATGCATCTGGGCTCTCTGCATCCACGTAATAAGATAGAGCATTCTTGTTTACTCATGATGTGTGATCTTTCACTGTGATGTGATGTAAACTGTGTCTAGAGTGATCCCTAATGGTTTCCCAGTTTCTTCTTCTAGTAGAACTAGTAGGTTTCCAGTAGATTTTAGGATGGAGCGGGGTATGTGATACCTGAATAAAAATGTTCAATTGTGAGTAAATAAATGCTTGACATGTAGATGGGACACTATTGTCGAGTAAATAAGCAGTGTAAAATCTGAATTTCTAAGCGAGGAGAAAATATCTGTTACTTTTGTTTGAAAAATAAAAAATGAAAAGAATGTTTAGCAAAAGAAATTATCTTTTATTTTTCACAAATATGGTTTTCCATTATGAAAGTGGCTACACAATTATATAAAAAGTGTGCTTATTTTTTCTATTGAATTGAATATGGTATAGGTAAATACCATTTCTGTGATGGATTTCCCTGTGGTGTGTGGAAAGATACCCAATATCGACCGATACCTTGACCATTAATCCAAGTATATCCCTTTCCCATAGAACCAAGGTTAAGCACTACAGGATCGTTGCCCACTGGTGCATCAAATGTGGTCTGTCAATAAGTTTAGGTAAGATATTAGTGCACCGTTGAGCAATTGTGGTAATAAAGTGATTTCAATCATTAATAAAGGGTAGTGACAAACTCGAGCATAAAGGCCTTTCAACATGTTTGGTTGGATTCCCCTCAATATCCATGTTCGGTTGAGGAAAAAATGGAACAAGTAATTTAAATGATGATAATTGATAATATATATATATATATATATATATATATATACACCTTATACCATGTGAGTGGCTTAGTGGAGCTTTGGAAACTTTCCCACTGAACTTTACTTGATCCACTAGCTGTGTATATTTGCAATTTTTCTCCTAACAACCCAATCTTCATGTAAAAATTCAACATTAGCATGCAATATACAAAATTTATTTTAAATGGTTATCAATCAGAGTGGATGGTTCAAGCACACGTTTCTTATAATTTGAAATTTTAAGCAGTTGGTAATGATAGTATATAGGGGTAGATTGATAACCATGATTGATAATTGAGTTCTCATTGCAGTCTACTAAGTCAGCATTTCACTATTTAGAGATAATGACCTGGTATCCCCATGCTTGATTAGTGAAATCTCTGCCTTGAACTTTCAGACTACGCAAACCAGCAACTCTGCGCTCTAGATATGCTCCCGAGTTCTTCATGCAGAAATAAATATGCGTGAAGATTATTTCAAAATGTTATTTTTAAGCGGTTTCATTTACATGATGATGAATAAAAAAGAAGTCATAACAATTAAGACAATTACCGGCAATCCAACTGTTGCACTGAGGAAAGAAATATTGTTCATCCCGTTTATAAGATTGAGTTTGTTCTCCATGACAAAGGATACATTTTTGTGACTTCCATGTATAGAACCTAAAGTTAGCATCTCAACTTGTATTAATGCATTGAAGATGAAAGAAAAAATGTGCATTATAAAGAGATATTTGTGTAATAACCATGTCTATAACCATATGGATATAGTTACTTCTATCCAAAAAAGATGTTTTCCTTCTATCCTAAAACATGGGATCCTCAGGGTTGAGTTTTAGAGCTTGCCTACTAAATTTCCATTGACGAAGGCATGCAAAACATGTCCGTGGCTGTATGCACTAAGAATGGATTGAGCATTGGGAGAGTTGTCATAAAGCCTGCATGAGCAAGAGGTCAACAAGAATCTTAGTAAAGAGTAATGATGGTATAGCAAGCATCTTTAAATGCAGCTGGCATTAAGTATGTATGTTGCCATTTTACCTGAATGTGTACCACAAATAGTCAGATGTATCTTTTGTTGTGCTGATTTGATCTAATAGTGTATTTGCTCTTAATGAAGTATCGTCAAAGCTGGGGATGGCTTCTTTGTACACTTTCCATTTTTCAGCTGAATTGAACTGTAACTGCGATTTCATTGCTCTGTCATTTTGTGTGCGTACCTACAAAGTGCATAAAATATGAATTGCCTATTACTAGTACCAATTATATTTGGATAACGTTAATACAAAGAATAATGATCAAAGGATGATAGCAAAAAGAAGAAACTGCTCAGTAGATGTTGTCTTAAAATAAATAGTATATATTGAGCGTTTGATTTTTACCTTGGCCGTGTTGAAGGCTACATTCTTGCAGTCTGGTAGAATACTGATTGAATTGGGAGGTAATTGATATGGAATATTTTGAAATTGGATTGTGACACTCTGATCTTCAGTATTTTCCAGGAAGGCAGCACATTCTATTGAGCTCCTTTTGAAAACATAAGCCTGAGAAAGAGTGATGGAAAATGATGGATTTTGTTTAGAAGATTCATCTTTTGGAGTGTTTTATAAATTTGTAGTTTGCGAATCAAATACTAGTACGGACTGTACGGTTATTCACCTAGTGCTCGATTCCCTTTTTTATGCTAGTTAAAAAGAAGATAATAATTGAGAAAAATAACTAGACGTTCTGTTTAGTTTTCTTACGTTTTGTTGTGTGCCCAAGCTGAAGCTAGTTTGAGTTCCATAAAGTATAGAATTTGAACATGACTTGATTGCTGCATGAAGCTCCTTAAGATGGCCCCATTTTGGTTCCCTAACCAAACCTGCTTAACATAGTCAATCACGTAGTGATTCAATATCTACACTTTTACTTACATGGAGAAAGGAAAGAAACATACCATATTCATCCAGTGGAGCTTCGTCATAATATGCCGTTATTACGAAAGCAGAGGCTATTCTGTCAAAATTGGTTCCTCCATGGTACTGCAACAAATCCATCATGATACTTAAAAGACAACAATGTCTTAAATGCTGGGAATAAAGAGAAGGGAAAGACAAGAGAAACGGTTACAGAAAGGTGGTGGGCAGTGATGATACCATGTAGTAATTGACATAGCTTCCTCTCTTTGCAATGAACAAGGCAACATTATATGCAATGTCTTCAGCTGATCTTATGTACGGCTCTTCACCAAAGACTTGGTAACTACAATTTTTAAGGTGAAAGGAATGGCATTAGTCTTCTGAAACGCTTTGATTACCACCCTTTTAAGAAAAATGGTTTGTAAATTGTAATGCAGAATTTCACAAGAACGTACAAACTTGTCCAATTCTCTGTCCATAGTGAGGGCTTGGCAGGCGAGTTAGGCCCCTTGAAAGTTTTTCCACACTGCATGCCATTGCATGTGTTGATCTGCAGATTACATGACTTCATTTAGAGATGTCATAATATAATGAGCGCTGCTTACGAAATTATTAAGCACGAACATGGCACAAAATGATGTGTTTGCATTTTATTGAATAAATTGAAGTTAAAAAAATGAGAAATTAAAGGTAAATTTGACGGAGTTCACATGATAAGTTACAATAAACCGTTTTCGTCACATTCGTGCTGAAGTTGTTCGTACTATTAAGTATTTCCCCAATATAATAACTAATCCATGGAACGTAAAATAATTCTTAGAGACTAACCACAGGATCAGGAGCATTATCTTGCTTGCACATTACCCAAGGCACACCAGTTTGGAGTCCCACGGCCATTTGGGCAGCCCAACGAATATAGGACAATCCTTTCTCGTGAAACGCCCCTTCAACGTTCCCATATTCGTTCTCAATCTACATTGACCATAAGCCATTTATAATTTATAAATACAAATAAATAAATAAAACTGAGCGATATATAATTGACAAGTCTTTGTTGTTGGTTTGAAGTTTAAACCTGCGATAGTATGATTGGTCCTCCTTGTGAAGCAAAAAGATTGGCTGATTTCATCAAGTTGACTATTTTTGCAGAGAACTTTTGCATGTGAAACTGCCATTAATGAATGATTCGTCAATACCAAATTTGAGTGAAAAGTATAGCTGAGAGTAAATTGTGTTAAGTTCTAAGGAGACATGACCCAGATACTTAATAATTTTTAGAGCAAGTTGGATAAAGCAACTAGAGACAGATGAACTACCACGCTTACGTAGTTCAAATTACAGCGATAGAAGGGTCACAAAAACTAGAGTTGATACCTTGAATTGCTCATTGTCAGATCTGAATACAATACCCGGAATATCATGTAACCATAACGGTAGCCCCCTGCACCAACAAAACCGCGAGTCAGTTTCTTCTAGTACGTAACCATTATCATATTATTTAGTATCACCAAAGTCCCCAAAAGTAACTTAAATGAAAGCAAAATATGTTTTAATTCACAGCAAGATAGCAATTCCTTTGTGTTGGAAAATTCGTTAGCATAAGTAATAATAGCAGGAAAGGGGGACTTACCCATAAGTGCATTCACTCTCAATGTATGGTCCAAGTCGGAGGGTTACATATAAACCTTGTGCTTGAATTTCCTTGATGAATCTCACTATATTACGCCTTCCTCTAAAGTCATACTACAAACCAAGTAAAAAAATCACCAACATTATTCAGCTTGCAAGCAATGAGCTTAAAAAGAATATACAGGGGAAATGACAAATTGAAGATTAATGTAGACGAGTTTGAGTTTGATCACCTGGCCTTGTTGAGGTTCGTGAAGGTTCCAAAATACATAAGTTTGTATGACATCTAATCCACCTTCCTTAGCTTTGGCAATTAAATTAGGCCACATCTGTTAATTAAGAACAAATTGCAATTCACTATTTAGAGATGTGTCTTTCTTCATATTACTCTTGCTTACCCCTTCAAGCACTCAACTGCTCAATACCAACATTCCTGGCTTCATTTGAATCTAGTTGGTTTTAAATTTTACTAAATTACTATGGGAGCTTCTGTATTATACATTAATATTAATATAATGTTTTTTTAATGTTCAAATGTAGAGACTTTTATTCCATTCATAAAAAAAGTTATAATTAATGTCGTTTATGTTCTTATCATTCCTAATAGATTCATACTTGAGCTGTTAACTATTTGATGTTTTGTACTCAAAAAAATGTCATTGTTTAACCTTCTAACACATTTGTGTGTTTAGTACTATACTCTTTGATGGTTTAATTCAACTTGCATTAAATGATTGTCCCCCGGGTGTCAATAAATAAAGCTAATTCATAAAATTTGGTTACAAAGTATACATGAATGAATATAATGGCTCAATTAATGAACAATTATTTTTTTCACGTGAAAATTAGCGAGTATGTTAGAATAACATTATAAGCTAACTATGGTCGACCCAAGAAAAGCTTTTTTTTGGTGAATTCAAAGAAAAGCTAATTATGTGATTTTATGAATTTATATTTATAATAATCAATATATAATAAAATGTAAAATATAAAGAGATTCTACATAGTATTCTCATTTTTATAATAATAATTTCGTTTGTATTAGTATTGGACCCAATAAGAGAATTTGAGATTCTGCATACAAGTTTGCTACACATTTGGTGTCATGAATTAACAAACTTAAAAATTTAAGCACGTATTTTTTTTTTTTTATAATTATATCACTCTATAATATGCTTTTCCTCTTAAGAGTTCTTTTAGTTTGAAGCACGGATAATACACAAGATCACTTATCTTAAACTTAATTTCAACTTCTTCCCTTAAAATAATGAGACAACTAATAATGATCTAACTCTATATTATTTTATCATAAAAAGTTCTAACATTATGCTATGAACCAATAATTTTAAAAACTTAAATTATTTATCGAGGACACAAATGATTTCATTTTTTTTAAAATTACGTATCTAACGCGAGTTCTTGTAACGTGGTTTACCCAAGTTTTGAGCCTCCTCTGATCCATTAAGCATAATAAATATGTGAATTATTTTAATATTTTAAAAGTTATATATCATTATTATCTTTAACATCTTGGCAGTAGGCACCATCCTAAACTACCATAAAAGTTTGCTACAAATTAGGTGTCACGAATTAACAAACTAAAAAAAATAAAATTAAGCATGTATTTTTTTATTAATTTTATCTCTATATAATATGCTTTTCCGCATAAGAGTTCTTTTAGTTTAAAACACGGAAAATACACAAAATCACTTATCTAAAATTTAAATTCAAGTTTTTTCCCCTCAAAATAAAGAGACAGTTAATAATGATCTAACTCTAGATTATTTGATCATAAAAGTTCTAAAATTTTACTATGAACCAATAATTTTATAAACTTAATTATTTATCGAGGACACAAATGATTTATTTATTTATATTTTAAAACTACAGCTCTAACATGAGTCCTTGTAACGTGACTTACCTAAGTTTTGAACCTCTTATGATCCATCAAGCATAATAAATATGTGAATTATTGTAATATTATAACAAGTATATATCATCATCTCTAACAGCTAGGCATTATCCAAACTATCATTTTTTTTATAGGCAAAATATTTTTAATCAATGCAATCTGTATCACAAGAAGTGTCACACAACTGTAAGACAGTGCAATTGCCAATCAGCCAAGCACTGATTGCCACACAAACTAGCTATCATATCCCGTCTTCTCCCTTCAACATTATGTAAGAGTTAAGACATTCATCATCTTTGAAGATTTATTTCGTTAGGTTTGAAGAAATACGTACTTGTGATTTTCTAAAAGTTAACCTTCGACAATAATATGTGAGTTGCTTTAATACATGTCCATACCAGTCATAGGTTATTTTAATATCGATTAAAAAAACTAATAAATAGATAAATAAAATAATAAATTTATAAATTTAACATTTTTATTATTAATTTATTTATAAATTATAGATTTTGTTGTTTATTTTTATGTTATAAGAGATATGAGTGAAAAAATAATTAATATTATATTAAAAAAAATAATAATTATTTTGAAATTTATTATTTTCTTACATGATAATTATTACGAGACGTAAGGTGTATAGATTTTTTTTTTCTATTTACTAAAATTCTTAATCATGATTGAAATTCAGAAACACAAAATCTTGTTGGATTTTTTTATATTTATGAGAGATAATACTCAAATTTTAACTTAAAGATATTTATAAAATAAATGTCATTAATAATGTACGTTGTATTAGCAAGAAGATGAATCAAATTTGTGTATTTTCTTCTGCTTACATTGGAGTCTAGAAGAGTACTACTCTTTAGTCCCTCTAATTAGAGAGTTTTGGCCCGAGTGATTTAGTCCAATAAATAATAAATATAATTGACTCCAAGGAGTCTAGAGGACAACTTAATTAGATTCAGTGTGAAAAAAAAGCCCAATCCTACCGGCTTGACTCCGATGAGATCCGATCCTTGATTAAAAAACTAAAGGAGATCGAGTCAAACCTCAAGAATGATGAATAAAAATGGAGTGAAAGATCGGAGTTTCTTAAAGAAATTGTGTAAGTCCCAACACACATAATAGTCAAACTAATATATAATTAAAAAGAACAAACTAAAGTGAGAACGATCTATCTCTCAAGGAGTCAAGGGTCTCCCTAATTAATCCCCATGTGAACTGATACCTACACAACTACACATGACATAAACAGATGCCATTAAAAGTACAAAAAATGATTACCTAGTTAAATGAAGCACGAAGAATTCATGTCCATAGTTCATAAAATAGAATTAGAAGACCGTGCAAGTTGCTTGTATTATTTATAATTTATAACACTAAACAGAAACAGCTTGCCTTGCCAGATCATGTCAATCTTGATTCTTTTACATTAATTTTTGAAGAATGATATTTGCACACTCTACCATTTATACACGTAACTGATATCCACAGTTTTTCTTTTTTCTATTTTCACTCTATCACGTTATATATATAACTCATCGTGTATATATATATATATATATATATATATATATATATATATATTATTTTCCTCTCTGACGGGTGTTGAATAACTTGTTGAGATGTCAAATAACAAATTTTGTTAATTTTTATTAATTTTGTACACCCATTAACAACTTTTTATTACCCCCTCTTTTCTCTCTCCACCTATGAAATTATTTGACATTCTATAAGGAGGGTAAAAAAGTGTAAAACAAAAACAACGTGAACCAACCATAGCTGCTGCAAGAGTATTCCGAATAATGGAGCACTGTTTGATATTTCTTACCTAACGAATGCAACGAAAACCAAATGACTCCCTCGTCTGTTTATATGTTTCTAACATTTATCATCTTTTTGTCCTCAACCCCAGAAACATATACCACATAAAAACATATATACAATATGAACTTTAGTAGCCAAAAAAAGGAAAATCATAATTAACAAATAAGTGTGAACTTATGACAAAGACATAAATTAAGATCAAGAAAAGAAAAGAACAAAAAGTGAGAGTACCTGAGGTGTGCTACGAGGATAATGAATTGAACCGGAGAAAAGAATTTTATGTTGGCCATCAATGATTAAGGATCTTCCGTCGTAGGTGACATTGCCACCATAGACGGTGGTACCAATAAACACCGTTAAAATGAAAGCAAAGGGAAAACACCACCACACTTTCATCACCATTTCACCTCCCTGCAGTTTTAATTAACTTGGAAGCGGGTGCGTTTCTCTCGTACAGAGACTATAGCTTCCTTTCAGACTCTCTCTAATACAGATGTTTATGTATTTGGAATTGTAATAGTGATCTCTATATTTATATTCACTAATGACTAGGTTCTCGATAGGTGACTAGCTACAAGTGAAAGTGATTCATGTAAATTATATGGAATTAAAATAGTAACTATTTATATACAAATTGCAAGGGCATTAAATAATGTATATATATAATTTATCCCACAGGCCCACAGGACAAGGTTTCACGTATAAGAAACCAATTTGAGGATTCTTTTTAAATGCATTTCATTATGAAATAATTAATTAATATTTACATCATTGAGTAAAAAAAATTCGTATTTTTAAATAATATCTTGATTAAAAGAAAGTAGTTGATCACAAATGGTTATTTTTCATAGAGTTGTATTATTTCAACGTTAAAAAGTTGAGATATATATAGATATCTTCTTCTTTTTTTAATCTTTTTTCATATGCAATTTTTGAAAAATATTCTTAAAATAAAATGCAATTTTTATTGTTAGTATTTGGTTTTCGCAGAGTAAGTATCTTTCCTGTTAACAGAAAGGAAGGTGATCAATCATAATGCATTTTTATGGGAAAATGATTGTTGTAGCTTGGCTGCTTTAGTAACTGAAAGAGTCAGAAAAAGTTGTTAGTTATTCTGGATAAGTAACTTTATTTTTAGTACACTATTTTTATATTTTCTATATTAATTGCTTCAGAAAAAGCAAGGCCATAAGTATCTAAAATTGTGGATTCATTTCATCAGTCCCAAGGATCGTTAGTCAAGAGAGAGAAAAAAAATTATTTATAAAATACTTTTTTGTTTGATTGAAGAAAAATTAACTTTTAAAAATCAAAATTTAAACTTTTCTTTTCTTTCCTTTCATTTTCTTTCCCATTCAATTTTTTTTCATCCAACCAAACGGACCATAAATAAAATTCAGCCTATACGACATTTTCTCATTTAAAGAGTTGATATGTATGGATAAAAAAAATTGAATAAGATAACAAAAATAAAGAATATATAATATTCAGTACTATTTTATAATTTGAATGTACTGCTGTTTTTGGTTCCATAAAAAATAAGAGAATGCTTTAACATTTCTCACTAGAAATCAATGATAAAAAATCAGAAAAAAATGCTATTTTAGTTTTTTTTTACTTTATCTTAATTTACTCTTTCATTTATTAGTTTCTGTAATATAGTTTCTCGGCAATTGAAATCTTCCTCAATTTATTTCTTTCAAAGATAAAAAATTACTATTAAACTCATAGTATGGAAGAATAAATTAATATTGTATGAATCTTGATATATAAAAGTTAATTTGTGAAAGAATGGGATTTTGAAATATGCAATAATTACTAATCAATTATTAACATTTTAAACCTTTTTTTCCTCTTATTATTATATAATAGGGGAATAACATATTGCATTATGAACTCAGCAAAAAAAAAAAAAAAACAGATTGCATTATGTCACGTTGATTGTTGAGGGAAGAAATGAGAATGGGTTGTCGTAATAACTGTTCTTTGTACACTAGAGGTACAACACGACTAATAAGTAGACTTGATAATCAGATATCGAACCTTAAAATTAGTTGTTTTGAATTATAAGCTCGTTTGCTTTTATAACAATTTTAATGAGTATATTTTTTGAAACTAATAAATTTCAAAGTATTATTATCTCACTCAACCAAAAAAGTTATATATGATGGGACAAATGTATATATTATCCGCTGCACAAATAGTTAGAAAGATAGTTTTTGAGGAGTTAGCTAGCTAGGGATTAGCGTGCAAATATTAATTTCCTTTTTTAATACCTGTGTGATGGTTTTAAAATGGAAAATATTTCTTAGTATGAAAAAAGTTATACAAAAGTAACACGAAAGTTAATTACTTATCCAAATTTTCACCAACTCATATAGTCATCAAGTCTCTAATTAACTCGATCTTGCATTTTCATTAGTATTATTTTTATACACAAAACAATACATACCAAATAGTAGCACTCTTTAAAAAGATCCTACACTATTGCAAAGGAGACCGATCTCAATTGTTGGTTTAATTTTAGTTTGGTGATTTTAATTAAAAAAGAAGAATGTTAGTGTTGTTTAATTGAATGGTGAATTAGATCACCAAATGCACACCAATACTGCACCCACAAGAATTTCATATCTTGGGTTCTCTCTTGCTTTACGAAAATGTCATTTCTTTTTTTGTTGCCTTGCATTAAAAGGCAAAATCTCTGTTGTAGTGTTTTTCTGAACTACAAAAACCAGTTGTATTATTCCATTTTCATTGGTTTTCTACACCGAGGAAGTTACTCTACTCTAATGCACATTGCCTTTGATTTGAGGAAAAATGAAAAAGAGAACAAATAAAAGGAATGTTTCTTTAATTTTAGTATCCTGTATGATGTGCTCTTTAATTTGATTAGGTTTTGACTTTTGTTTTAGAAAATATTTCATAAAACAATTTATAGAAATTGATTTATAGTAATAGAAATGAGAGAAAGTCATAAAATTGAAAGTAACAATGTGAGTCTTAAAAAAAAACTAAAAGAATCTTTTTTGTGAGTGAGAGTGTTTATCATTTCTTGTAAATTTTAACAGACTCAAGTTTGTAGGTTGATACACTAATTAATTAGGCCGATATTTCAAATTTGTCAAAAAGAAACTTGTAATCTTTATTTATAATAATAAATATTTTTCGGACATTTCCATGAACTTAATTTTAACCAAAATATATTTACAAAACTAAAATCATCCAAAATTAAGATAGTGAATACTTACAGTAATTCACATTTTCTCTTGTCTCAAATATAAGAATAAAAAAATACATTTTTTTTCTTGAATATAAGAAAATTTTAATTAACTTTATTTCATTTTATGTTGTTATCTCTAAAATACCTTCATTTAATTGAGGTATTAATTTTAATGATTTTTTTTTATTTTTTATATCAAATTTCAATAAGATATAAGTTGGAGAAAATTTAATTTTTAATTAAAAATGATATAATTAAACGTGATTAACTAAGTATGAATAAATTTATTTTTTTTGTATTTGACACGGGAGGAGTACTGCTAAATAATATATATGTACCCTGTAAATGCTCACTCAAATACACTTTCATTTACCCTTTTAACCTCCAGGCCTTCCGGCAGAGGATAGTTAAGTATTATGAAAAGTTACACTGTACAATAAAAAAGTAGAAACAACAAACTTTATAATACACATCGATATATCATATACAGGATCCATGAGTTAACCTATATCGGGTTCGAAATTGAAAGCACCTCCTGAAACATCTCCAGCATTAGCTCCCTATCTGCATGCTGGAAAAAATTATTTATTTCATCTTTAATATCATGTATCTTACCAAATTGAAATAAGAACACCAAACATCCTTTCTTTAACTTGTGCAATTGATAAAGCCAAGCCTGATTTAGCATCTCAAGAACATTTCCTGTGCTGAGATCTTCCAGGAGGCTTTCCTCACAGATGTCTTTGAGACTTCCAATGTCATATTTATTAGCAGCTCCGAGCAATGCAAGCCGGTGTTTCCAGAAATCTTCTTGCTTGATTGCTCCATACAAGTAACTTAGAAGAGCCGTGCAGGACTGAAGTGACATGTCTTCTATATGGATTGTGGAGGACTCTTTTTCCTTCAGGTTGTGATGAAACACGCTCTGGAACACTGGGGAACTTGCTGAGAGAACTGCCTTATGAGCTCTCAATGTGCTTCCATCAGCTGTCATGGTAGTTAGGTCAGCATGTATAGCCTCATCAAGCATACGAGAGAGGCAACGAAGAATGCTACTTTGAAATGCAATGCATTGAGAATTTCCATCAGATAGCCATACAGGACTAGTTTCTCCACCCTGAGTTCAAAAGAAAAAGATCATAGGTTAAGAAGCAAAAATCTGAAACTAGTTTAGAGGTCTGGGGATAACTCAGTCTATGGATAGTGCAATATGCGAAGCAAGTAACTCGAACCAACTTCATGGGTTGGTATCATCTGCAATAATAATCACCATAGTTTATACTTATAGAGGAGTGCTAACAACAAACCTTCTAATAATTTCTTTTAATACACTATCTATTATTAATTAAAATTTATTAAAAATTTCAAAGTAAAAAGTGATTTAATGAATGTGTTAA
This sequence comes from Glycine tomentella, assembly GCA_007407185.1. Classification (NCBI taxonomy): domain Eukaryota; kingdom Viridiplantae; phylum Streptophyta; class Magnoliopsida; order Fabales; family Fabaceae; genus Glycine; species Glycine tomentella. The sequence continues at coordinate 3,507,776 of PYAF01003243.1, forward strand.
AAAGTGTGTTGATAAACAGTTATATGGTTAGAGGAAAACTAGTATATTTCTCGAGAAAACATATAACCATTTAGCACATCAATATCATATAATAATAAAATAAAATCATGTACAGGAACTCAACATTAGGAGCGCATATCTTTAGGTCTAGAAACTCAACATCAATGATATAGCGACCAACAAAAGTAGTATCCACAGGCAGACAAAGTCGTCATGTGTCCTAAGCAGCTTTTCTTGAACTGCAGAATTACAAGCAAAAGGAAATGAAGTTGCTACCTGGGTCAACATTCCACTATATAATCATGAAACTGCTATAGCCTATAGGTAATTGCAATTTCAAACTTCTTTTTTGCCAGTTTGTTGTAAGAAAAACAGTTATAAATTCTCCTGTAACATCTACTAACTCATTATAGAAAAAAGTAAGAATATGCTTAGCAACCGTTTAACAATTTTAAATAGAAAGTTTTCATTATAAATTATAAAGAAGGCCAGGAATGGATAGTATAATTTTGCACATTTCAATCAAACCTTTCTCCTTAACCATTATAAAACAAAAAGTAGTATTATTAATATATTTTTTTACAATTTTTAATGCAATCTTATTTTTATATAAATCATAATAACCACTTTTTTATTTTAAATTCTTTAATCAGTATCTTAATTAAGGATACTAGTTAACAAGATCTAAAAAAGTATGGAACACTTAATACATTTAATGAATTTTGACTAATATTCTAATAAAATATTTTTTAAGTGCTATTAACTATTAAGTACATTATTATTATTATTATTTTCATTTTAATGAATTTTCTATGAATTAAAATAATATATAAATACAAAAATTAAAGTATTAAA
>PYAF01003243.1:3508730-3527230 GCA_007407185.1 Glycine tomentella
TTTTTACATTAAGCTACTCTTTAAATCTCTTTCTTTCTTTCTCATTATATCTCTCATTTTCTCTCCCTCTCTTTCTTGATGAAATATATATACCGTGAAAGAGTGTCAAACATTTTTTTCTTTTTTGAATACTGAAAAGTAGATTTGATTTGTTCGTGCTTGTTAAATATCATACGCGAATACTCCAGTTGGCCATAAAGAAAATTCTGTAACACTTTTTTAACACATTTTATTGTTTAATTAATTATATATAAGTTTCATTAAATAATAAGTTTAATTAGATAAAGAATAAACTCAAAGTGTTTAATAAAACTTACGTAAAGTTTATTCAATAGAAGAAAAAAAATTAAAAATATATATTTATAAGGAGTGCGTTGTATTTCTCTTCTTAACAACCGTGATATATCGAAAGAAAATTTGTGGATACTTACTTTGTAAGCAAGGTTAATGGCTTTTAAAGCATCTTTCTTTCTCTCCTCTTCTTTTTTTTCTTTATTAAAAGCGAAGACTATAGCAGATACCGGTGCCTTTTGAAAAGGCCAATATGCCCGAATGCACCCACCGGTATCAATTCATTACACTTTTAGTTCTATGCCCAACAATTCGAGGGTTAATTTAATTTTAATACTATTTAAAGCATTATTTGAAGATTATTTGTGACTCTTTTTAGCTTTTACATTACCATTCTTGGTCTGCGTCAGTCAGATCTCAACTAATTGGACACGTGACCTTTGTCTAACCGCTAACGAGATGCCTTTGCTTGTATGCTTGTTTCATCTTTCCATTGTAAAAAAACTAAAGGTTGGAGCGATCAGAACTTAGCTCCTCTTTGATAAACTAAATTTATAATCTATATATAAAATATTATGGATGAATTGCCATATTCCTCTATTATATCAGCCTTAATAAATTATTTAAACATTTTCTGATCAAGCATTTATCCAAATCACTTTTCATATTAAACTTTATAAATTACAACAATTGAGTTTATTTAACATTTTTTACTAAAATAAGCACATTTTTTTTTTGTTTATTATTAACTAATTAAGGTCATAGAGACCAATTTTGTTTCTTCAAATGCATGTGAAGGCATACATTCAGTCCCCATTTGAGTGATTTGCATTTGAATGTAAAATGCCTTGAGATAACTAGCTTCATATCTGAGAAATTTAATTCAGAACTGAAATTTGATTTCCTATGCGTTTTGTCGACTCGATCTACAATCCAACTGAAGATAGATGCAAATAATCAGTGCAAGCATTTTAAGTTTCTCTGTCTCTCAATGCTATCTTCAGCTCCCTTTGGGTTGTTTCGTTATTTGTGGTGTATTCTTGACTCTTGTATTCAGCTTCGTAAATGTTTCCATATGACACGAATGTTCAGCTTCTTCAGTCTCACTCATAGTATGGTTTCCGATCCAAGATGTTTTGATTGGCCGCATTTCTCCCCAAACCCAGACAAACAGCATTGAGGTGACTTCACATTTCTAATTTATCACCCAATTCCTCTATTAACACGTTAAACACATCTTACACAATTCTTACATAGTTTTATTACTACATATCCTCAACAAACGAATCCATGATTTGCAAAACAAAAATTACAATTATTCCCGTTATCCAGGTGCATAAAGCAGAATAAAGGGATAATTCTGCAACTCGAACCAAATCAATCTCATCACGCCATACTTGCACATAAACATACAAATAAATTAACATCATCAACGACACCTTTAACCCAAGTTAATTGAGGTCGGTGGAAACATACAAATAAATAAATTTACAAATTATATGACCTTTAGTTATGGATTATTTACAATGGACCGACTATATTCTGAGGCATCATAATAATTCAACCAGGTACAAAATAATCCATTTTCTCCACTGGAAGATTCAGAACAGATGTCTCCACCTGTACAAATGGGCAAAAGTTTAAGGAGTATTCAGATTTCAGAAAGAGGTGTGATTAGAGCCACAATGCAAACATTAAAACAAAGAATCTCTTCTTTTAAATAAATAGTTGTTAGCCTTTCCTGTGGTATTATCACTTGTGTTAAAAGTGTCAACATGCTCCTCAATAAACAAGAGATAAAAGTAATTTAAAAAATGAGAAACATGAAGGACAAAGATTAATGTCATCCAATGTCACCTAGATATATGCCAGTAACTAATGGATGCTCTTACAACATTTTGATTTTTTTAAACACGTTGGGCAATGTAACTTCAATTTTAGTAATTTCAAAACACAACGTACAAAATTGACCAAAATACTAAAGAGTTAATGGACTTTATATATATGACCTTTATCCCTTTATTAAAAATATAGCATAACCTAACCTAGAATTTTGGGAATTTTTTTACTATACAACGTTCAAGACAATATTAGACAAAAACAAAAACCAAGATGTAATTTTTTTTTAAGCCAGGGGAGTTAATTGCTCAATTTAGTTGCTGGAGCCTGAAGGCTAATAAAACCACGTAATTCTATTGTCTGGAGGCTCCACGCTATGCGCAGGTAAGGAGGAGAGATATTGTACGCAATCTTACCCTTACATATGCAAAGAGACTGTTTCCGGATTCGAACCCATGACCAACAGGTCACCAAGACACAACTTTACCGCTGTGCCAGGGCTAATGTGAGAAAAAATGTACCTCTTCAAATGGAACAAAGACAAAGGGAGTCATGCCCCTCTTATGTGAGACAGCTGGTACATCTGGGTTGTGTGTTTCATCATCCTGCCATCCTTCAACAACTCCAAGAATATCCTCCTCGGGTGCACTTGCCTCATTACTGTTTACACCACTAGTGACAAGTGAGATCAAATCCATCCGATTGTTAGCCCCTGTTGTTGTTCCCCTTAACCTATACCACACGTAGTTCAACATAAGCATAGTGCAAAAGGAAAGTCCAATTTTTACTGACAGTAAAGATTAGTGTCAAAAAAATAAGAATAAAGAAAATTATAAAAGGATGCAAAATCCAACAAATTGCATACTTTCTCTTCTCTTTCTCTAAATGCAAGCTAATTTCACATGATACAAAACTCGTTTTTTTTTTTTCGAACTTTTCACTCAAGAACTGTTCAGATCATGATCTTCCACCACTTTTAAGAGCCTAGAGCACATTTCAAAGTGATGTAACACAAAGATCAATTATAATTATATTTTGGTTTCATGGATTTATTCTAATTCCCATATGGTGCAATTAGGGTCAGGATTGATTATCTTACATGGGAAGGAATTGACCTATTGTAGAAGCATTAGACACTGATATCATTTGATAACCTTTTCTAGAATACAAATTTAACAAATCTAATTACTAAATCATGTGATATTATTTTGATGACTAATCATACCAAATTTTAGATAACTTGGACATTCATAAGTATCTCATAGTTAACATTTAATTATATTTTAAAAATATATTATATGCTAAAGTAAATTTGTAAGATGAATTATAAGCTAGCTTTTATATTTTATGGAGTTTTGCAGGCTTAATATACTTAATGGGAACTTTTAATCCAATGGTGGAATTGATGAAATTCATCGTCTATAAAAAAAGTTAATAAATGGTGGTATGACTTACTCTTAAAATTAGTAGATCCCCACTCACTTTAAATTACATTATCTCTTTCGTTTTATTTGTAGTGGTCAAACACATTCGTTTTTGCTTCTTGTTGATCCATGTAGCCAACCTTACATAGTGGGATAAGGCTTTTGTTGTTGCCAGTGGTCACTGAACAACTAATATTCAGGCTAGTAGTCACTGAATTACAGTATCTGTGTATTGTATCTCAGTATCATTATATTCTTCTTGAATAGGACTCTTTGGAAGTGTTGTATCTCATCTTGTAAGGGTATGGTTCATTTTTGCCATCCCTATGGTAACATTACTGGGGAGTGGGGACATTTGCCTGATTCTCCAACAAGATTGGAATTTTAATCTAATTCATATGCTTTGTGAAGGGAATCTGACTTCCTTGCTAAAACAAAGTTGAACTAACTCTAACTAGGTGTTCTCTGTTGCCTCTTTTCAAGTATCCTATTTTTCTGCATGTAATATGTCAATGAAGCTGGTTAGATTTACTTAAGATGTGAGCAATTGGATGGTTACGATGTTGGGCCTATTAGAACCCATATATACAAAAATGTCCTTTGGAACTATTGTAATTTGCAATCAGTTATTGGCTTTAAATTCGGCCAAGACTAATGTGAACCTCTCAAGGTTTTGACCTAAAATTTCTTTGTTTCACTTCTAAGCTACCTCTATTGATTATTCACTTACTGTTCTTCAGTTATTACTACTTTTCCTGCGTCACACAGATCCTTATCTTCAAACTCAGTACAAATAATACATGAATGTTAATGCCTCAGAAATAATACATGAATGTTAACCAACACAACGGTAGTTTTTCTTAAAAAGAACTGTTCCGCTGCTCAGGGCATTCTTTCCAATAACAACTTATTCCATCCTTTTTTCACTCCCTTCACAACTCTCAAGCAAAAACAATTATGCCTTTTTATTCAATAATCCATGCTGAAAAGGATACTCCTACTCTTTCTAACTATTTATTTTTTTGGTATGGACGAGTGGAGGGAGTTGTTTAATGAGGTATCCATTGGATATAGGTGAACTCCAATATCAAAACAATCTTTAACTTATTACAGTGAAAACATTTCTCTAAATTCAACATCCCATCCTCCACCGTTGAAGATAATTTTGACGAATATTTTATCTATTTTCTTACATAGCAAGTGTATAGTGGCACATCAAATACCAACCTAACAAGATAGGGAATGGAAAAGATTTCATTTCTGGTTCTTGATGTTAGCTTTACTACAAAACATGTTAATCAAGCAAACTCATCAAATACCTTAAACGTATCCTCAAAACAGTGGGTCGCATGCCTGGATACAAGACTGCAGCTTCAACCTGCAGTGATAGTATCAATTGCAAATGCCTCAACATCCTTGAAGAAATAAAAATATTATGCAATAAACTTCCTAGAAAGAGAATGTCTACTCAGATTTGCAAATAATGAAGATTAAAGAGGATAAAAGGAGATGCAGATGAATCAGGAAAAACTCAACTACATAATTTGACAAAATAAGAATATAACCTTGTCATCTGACACAGTGTAGTGGCCACCAAAAACACAGTCTATTTTAGATGATCGGAAATTCATGCACTTTGCCACATCCTTGATCTTCTGAGATGAATTCTACACAACACAAAAATAACTTTTCATACAATCAGATAGAAGAAAGCATATATATAAAATGGATTCAGACAGCACTGAATTATAACCTTGTAAAGGAATCGCCCAGATGGAAAAAATCTCAAGTATCGGAAATAGCAGACCTGCAGAATATTGATAAAATTTATATACAAAAATAAATATGTGAATGAATGACAGACTAAACAAGATTTATGTACGACTTGCTGCTACAATACCATTATTCATATACTGAAATTTGAGGATAAATATATATAAAACCCACATTCTTATACAATTTTAAATGGGCTCAGGGAATCTTCCTAGATGCACTGGTTTGTCGCCAAGAAAGAACAGAAGGAAAAAAAACACACACAAAACAATGATTTCCCCTTCTAAATTAACTTTTTACAAGTGAAAAAGAGGTATCCAATAGCATCCTGTATATCCAGATTAAGCAAACACCATTGCACACATAAAATAAAAATGAAAAACACAAATACCAAGAGAGGGATGGGAATCAAATTTTACACTAAAACTCTCAAGTGCTGAGGATGAAATTAGAAAGACAAGAAAAGTCCAAAAGCATTCCACTATATCAAGGATAATACAATACACTCACCAGTCTTCTCCAACAATTATAATGATAAGGAGAAATTTCTTAGTCAAAATACTATAATACTATACGGTGATAGTACCGAGGAGAACTAGATATAATACCCAAAAATCCACTGGTGTACATCTACACTCAGGTTTTCACACACTCAAGAGGTTCTGACAAAAACATTCCAAGTTACAAATATATGATTTCATTTATGGGAATTATCATATCTCAACCACCAATAGAAGTTGTATGAACAAGAAGCATATCATTTCTTCAATTCTTAACACTTAATGGACAACAATAAGCGCTAGCAGCTATCCAATTAGTTATTGAGGCTACATGGACTTAAAAATGCATATTGCAGGCTTATAGACTTATACTTTCATTTCAAGTATAGTGCAGTTAAAATTTTACAGAATCCGGTACACACACATGAAAATGCTAGGCTCTAATATTGTTTAGGATTTATAGATTCACATACAAATTTACAGTGTCAAGCACTAAGTGTTTCTAACTTAAAAAAATACTTGACATTATAAACTGATGTAGCTATATTTCTAAGGACTAAGGAACACTAAGGGCTGTTTGGTTTGTTTTCAGTCTTCATTTTTAGTTGATAATTTTTCATTTATAATGACAAAAATATCATCTTGTATTTTTTTCTTTCTTGTCTTCAAGTTTTAGTGAAAGAACTTGAAAACAGAATAAAGAATGGAAACACAGTAACAGTATTGTAGTTATTAATGAAGATATATGAACTGAAAATAAATCAGAAAATAAAGCAAATACCTTCTGAAAGTTCCATTTTTTTTTTATGACTATGCACACTACTACAAGCATTTTATTCCCAAAACATGATATTGAAAAATAGTTGAAACGAGTTAATCACATGCCACATAATGACACAATAACAAAGATTAACAAAAGCAAAAAAGAATGTCTATTTCCTAGCAATACAAGTAGATATTGATGCATACCACATGTACGGGATTAGTGATTTTCCACTCAGCAACTCCAGCTCGGATGTAAGTATTTCTACTCACATAAAGACCTGAGATGCGGGAGCATTGTAAGACAAAGAGACTTAGCTAAAAACATAACATAAAAGGAATAGGAAAATCATGTTTGAAGTTCATTTTCCTATTTTTCTTGTTTTCTTTTTTGACCTTTTGCAGTGAAGGTATCCATTAGCTAGGAATATGGCCAGAATACTCTTTATAAGGTTTGAGCAATCCTCCTCCCTTAAGCTAGCTTTTGGGAGTCCAGTCCTTTTCTAATAAAGAAACATAGTCTATCAAGTCTTAATGTTGTGCTACTAGCAAATATCTGGTCCTGTAAACTTCGTGCTCCAAATGTCCAGTCTTGGGCATACAGGTAGTGTTTTGAGATGTCTCACGTTGATTTGGCAAAAGGAATATGGCCAAAATACTCCTTATAAGGCTAGGGCAATCGTTCCCTTTAAGATATCTTTTAGGGCTGAGTTAGGCTCAATCCATTTCTAATAATGAGAATCCCACCTTTAAATATGATACATTTCCATACAGCATTTGTTCAAAGCAGAATAAAAAAATTCAACCATCACGTAGCAACCCAGTATTGCCAATGAATATGAGGAGCAGGAAATAAAGTTATGCAATAAGAGATGGTTGCTCTTACCATCAGTCCGCAACCTTGGTCGTAACAGCCACATTTTCCGCCATGAGCCATCATATTTTGATTGAAGTATCTTATAGTTTTCTACAATTCCAAATAGCTTCATAGAAGAGACTCCATAATTAGAAATGTAATTTATATGCAATAGAAGTTCCATATCCAAAACCTTTTATTGAGTTTACCTGCCAAGCCTTCAAGCATGCATTGCGCCAAAATACAGGGTTACGAATTGTGTATTTCCATTTTCGACAAACACAAGATGCCTTCCCCAAATCATATGGAGTCATTCGAGCAAAAACCTATCAAATATATTAAGTAAATCTTTCATAGTTGTTCTTGTATACAATAATAGACCTTTTAGCATATGAATTTCCATGCATATAATTTGTTCAAAAATCAGAGAAAAGGACTTGAAGAGAGGTTCATAGAGGTTTCAAACAAGTGAAAGATTTAGGTCATTGGTATTCTGGTTCTTATTTTAAGAACAGTGCCTGAGCTCAAAACTGTAGGACCAATGACAAGGCAAAATCTAAACTATCATGTAATTTTACAAAAGTGGTATTGTGTGTGTGTGTGTGTGTGTGTGTGTGTGTGAGAGAGAGATGATTTCAATAATGTAAAAAAAAGCCACATAAGTTTCCAGCATAGCAAGAAAACATTTGTTAACATGTTCTAAACTAATTTCATAAACATGACCAAACTGTCCCACATCAGATACTTAGACCACACATACCATCAGCACATAGTAACTAGTCCCATTGTCACTCCCACACAATATACTTCCACCATAAAAAAAATAGCCATTAAGTCAATGATCAAAATGTATAACTTGATGATATGAAACACCTCAAAAAGTAGCTCATCAGGTAAGGAACGATGTATAAGTGCAGGATCCACGTAAGGCCTCCTACTTGCACTCCCAACAGGCGCAACAGGTCTCACGTTAACTCCATAAAGATCTGAAACAAAACGCAAAGCAACAACGACAAGTGAATTCGGCCACCCAGCCATACAGAAAAAATGATTCAACACTACAATATATAAATTGGAATGTGACACAAACCGAGCCATGGCCTCCTCGTAACAAAGTAGTCAACAGTCTTCAGCCTCAAAACTGACTCGAGTTCAGAAGAAACCGCTAACGCAAAATCTGTAAAAGAACGAATACATGCATAAATACTCCAGTTTGATAACTCGTTCATAGAAAAATCAATTTACAAAACACGAAATGAACTCAATTGCATATTCAGCTGAATCACACATCTTTAATTTTATTTTTTTTTCATTTGTCAAAATTTCTAAAACACATACCAAAATCAAGAAAGTTGATGGCAATTAATGGATACTCAAAACCAAAAATGATGAATTGGAATAATTAATCGTTGGGAAGAGATATGTCCAATTCAAATTCAAAATCTATCTAGAGAGTCAAAGAAGAAGAAAGCGAAAGTGCGTAGTGAAATTGAGGTGTACCTGAACCAGAAGCCATGGGGGAATGCAGCAATAGAGTTAGGTTGCTTCACGAATTTCTCAGACAAATTGAGAAGAAAGACGGAAAAAAGGGGAATGAGTTCGGCAACAATTGCAGAACAGAAAACCTCAAAACGCTGTCGTATCGATGTAGGCCATGTACGTACGGTACGCGCCCCAATACTGTGGCGGGTCCTTTTATTGAGATTGAGAAGCCTGACCCTGCATCCAACTCACTCCATGGTTGTCATCCAAAGAAATTGTTACCATTTTTATTTTATGACCAAATAAATATAGTTCACTGATTGTGTCTAGATACATCCAAGAGTGGTTGGACAGGTTTTAAAAATATGTTTTTCAATAATAAGTACTGTATAATTTTTTTTATAAATCCTATCATTTAAATATTTCTAAAATAATTTCTAAAAATGTTGAATTTTAAAAAACTTACTTGTTGTATCAAATAATGCCAAATCTAAGTTTTAAAATAATTATTATAAAATTTAATAAACTATAATATAATTATAATTATAATATTTGATTAGATGTATGCAAAAGTTAAATTCATGTTAAAATATAGAAAATTAGGCTGTGTTTGTGCATTAAAATATTTCAAGTGCAATAAAAAATTACTTAGTGTCTAAGAGGCATTTTCATGAATTTACCTTTGTATTATGTTCATATATTAAATGATCCAGGTAGTTTGTTTTCTGTTCATATAATGCACACAACTCTCCTTATTAGTTGCACTAATTTGATGGCTCTATATGAATTAACAGTTTTTTATCCCATGTTCTTGACCCAATGCGGAGATTATACATTTCATGACTGTTTAAGAATAATAAATTTGTGGGATGATTGGAATATCACACCAAGAACTATAACAAATTCGGATATTTAGAGTTACTAAAGTGTGATCGAATCACATATTATATTTTTGGGCTTTTGCTTTTTAGCGGCTATTTGATATTGGATTTATTGGAATCTAAAAATCATTTGTGATGAACTGGAAAATTTTCTTTGGATTTGAAAAAAAAATTGAAATTCATTTATTTATTACAGGGGTGACTTGTTTTGGTTTTGGCGCATTTCATGTAACAGGATTCAGGAGTTTAGAGTATAAACATGATATCTGTGTGGATCCCGCAAAGCTTGAAATTTTATGTTCCAAAACTAAAAATTAGAGAACTACTAATAAAACACGAGTTCGTGGGGAGGTTTGCGGGAGTCGTGTCGCGACACGTGTGGCTTTGAGGCAGCTGCTTCAACTGCATCTTTTCTCTCTCTAAAATTAGAGAACAATAAAACACGACTTCGTATGTCCTGTGTTGATGATGATTAACAGCATGACTTACGTTTGGATTATAACTTGGACAAGCGTAGTTTGCTTTGGACTTTGTTTAGTTTTGGGTTGTGTTTGTACTTTGTAGCCCTGCTTTATTCATCTTTTTGGGCTTGAGCCTTCGAATTTTTTCGTTTATTGCTACATCCACTCCCCTTTATTACTAATACTCTCCTCTTCCTATTTTCTAGATTTTTTTCTCTCTCTAAATTACCCTTGTAGGTACACTCCCCCTCCTCTCTATCCCTCGAGTACATACATCCTTCTTTTTTTAAAGAAAAACCTAAGCTGCTAAAGAAAACACAAATTGTTCAATTGTTTTTGCAATGTATTCGATGCTCCACTTTGTCCATGGCTTCATGCCAATGTGGGATGCATAACATAACCTACCCTTTCTACCTCAGACAATCCACACGAATATGACATACAATCTATCCTGCTAAGAAGAACAAATGGTGATGTTTTTGGTTTTTGAAAACTACTATGTACGGTTGATTAATTACACCAACTACACAATACGAGTAGCGGATGCCACTGTTGGTGCACACATTACTCATCCCTTCCTCATCAGACATAGTCAAATTCATTTGTGAAGAATCATACAATGTGTAGTATTGGTTCCAATGTACATTATTTGTGCCGAAGTTGGAGATGAAGATCGGAGAGGAGAACGAAAAAGGAGAAGGAGACAAAAGTTAAAGGCACAGCGATGCAGGAAAAAAAGTAAAAAAGAAAGGGAGAAGGCAACAAAAACCGAGAACAAATTGATGTAGAGAGTGAGCCTCACTGGTGCGATGCCATAGCCAATAACTCTAGTCCTGTCGAAGTGGAGTTTGGGATTTGCTAATTGCTATACGAATCAATGTTTTAGCCTTTTAGGTCTAATGCGTTTGGTCGTTGGCTCGTTGGTTCGTCTGGGAGGGTCTGCGCGTTTTTTTTAATAGGGATAGTGGGGTAGAGACAGTGTATCCAAGGGAGATGAGGGGAGTGTGTTTACTTACGGTTACGAGGATAATTTAGGGGAAATATAAAAAGGAGGTGTAAATAGCAACTGCCATCTTTTTTTACCATAAAACATCTGCCAAAAAATGGAGCCCAAAAATAAGCATTGGCAAAAGGAAAGCTAAAGCCAGAGGTGTGCAATTAAAATGCTATAAATGCCAGCGTGAGGTTGATGATGCAATCGTAAAATCAAGATCAATTTATCTTATGGCTTAAAAATAATTATGGGCAGAATTTCTTATAATGTTGGTGTACTTACCTTTGGAAGCCACTAAGACAAAGAAATCAATGATCAAAGATTGGGATTTCCCAATGGTAATGGGATAAGCTATCATATTCTTGGTGGGAGGCTTTATTATGTAGAAGTTTGAGAGAAGAAAGGTTAATGGGTGCTTAGATGGTGCCATGGTGGGGGGCTTCGTTTTGTGAAAGTTTGGACAAAACTCATTCAATTAATATCCGTCCCCCATTTGTGTTTATGAGACACGCCTAAATGAGAACATGGTAGGAACAACTAGAGAAGCCAAAATGGATGACAATTGACAAGTTTAGAACACAACATTTTATCCTAGCTAAGAAGGACTATATTTCGACCAAGCCTTCATCATACAGGTTTTTTTTTCCCTTCTATTTTTTTAGTTATACCAAATCCAATTATCTATCATTAATCCAAATTCAAACTGTTATAGATTGCTTATCGCTGATAGGGAAAAAAACTATGATAGATTGTATTTGATTGGAACAAAACCGATTCGACGATAAATCCATTTATATATCTCTCATCTCCCTATATATATAAAAGTCTAAATTTATATGTTTTCTCATGCTTTCACTCTCCTCACTCTCCCTCGTATGTTGCAGCCAAAATCCAGATGATATATATATATATATATATATATATATATATATATGTGTGTGTGTGTGGGGGGGGGGGGGGATTATAAATTTTAATTGCATAAAATATAGGCTAAAATATTAGTTTAAAAATTAAAATAATTGAATCGGATATTTTTCTCTTTAAAACCAATTCAATTCAATCCACAAACATGTCTATCATATTACATATAAAAAGTATAATTTTATAAAGAAATAACGATTTTTGTGTTTTGATTGAATAGCTAACCCAACTCATTAGTACTTGAAAACCTCCATTTTAATTCACATCTCATTTAAATCCACCATCAACCTTAAATTGTGTTCATTATTCTTCAATGATAAACTTTCATTCATTTTTATTTGCTGCTTAGATTCTGTTAATCTAACAATTTTTATTTTCCATCTTAATATCATTTTTAATGCTTTCACTTTGTCATGCTTTTGGATGTTGATTCTTTGCATGGAAAAAGGGTTAAGTTAAACGGGCCAGGGTAGGAAAGGGGGGCCGTCTTTTTCTGGGAAAGTTGAGAAAGGAATCCAAGAAAGTTGAAAATTTTCCAGACGTAAATGTATGAAACTAATTATATATATAGTGAGAATCAGAAAAGAAAAGTTTTTGCTAATTAAATGAATGATACGAGAATGACAAAAGATGGTATGAAAGGAACATATAATGAACGCTTAAGTTACATGTCTTCCATCCAAAACTAGCTAACATCTCCAACCACTGACTAGTCATCTTATTAACTGGTCGGTGACTTATAACCTTTTGCAAAAACATGACACATGAAAGCAACGTAACGAACAGTTGAAGCTTCGATGTACATCATTTTCGCTAAAAAAAATCAAGCGAAGCATCTACATTCCTAATTAGATTATGATTTGAGTATGTTATATCATTACTTGAAACATTATCTAATTTAAATTTAGAATATTAGTGATAATTATAATTTTAAAAAATATGATTTAATTTAAACTAAAATTTTCTAGATAATAACAATAGTTTAAAGTCGAAAAAACTATAAAATCTTTAAAAACAAACTAATTCTACTCTGTATGTTCTATATAAAGATCGGACAACTGTAAAAAAAAATTCTCTTAAAATTTCCTTCTACTTTATGAGGAAAAATATAATTTATTTAGATATTATTACGCCAAAACCCTTCCAATGATATTTTATATATACATAAATTATACATCAAATATAACATTATAAATAAGGATGAAAGTAGATTAAATTGTATTGTCGATTGTGAGCCTATGGTCCGTCTAGTTTAAAGTCTGACTTGGTGAACAAAAAGTTTAGAACAAATTATTTAAAAAATCTTTTTAGTTAAGTACGTCAGATGTTAAGCTTCTAAAAACACTTATTAAACCTTATGAGTTAGCTTGTTTAGCAATTGTGTTATTTTTAACAAAAAAAATATTATTACTATTAATATGATATATAATATTATAATTAATTTAATAAAATTATAAAAGTATCATAATCGTTTATTGTCGTTTTTGGATGGCATTTGTTTGTGGCTGAATTTTATGAGCACGAGACTGGTTACAGGAAACATACTCTTGCTCAACATTAAGACGTGAACACATTTACAGTTTATTGTTGTTTTGTTTGGAATTGTTGCATCATTGCATGAGTATTCTATGTCTCGACACATATGTGAGGGGGTGGCTTATCAATTATCATCAAAACTGTGTTGGGGGGTTTATAAAAAACTATAAAATGGTAGTATGTTTTTAAAAAAGCTAATGGACTTAAATCAGACTTATAAGATAGGATTATAAATTAAGTACATCGGATCAAGTTTAAGTAAGATTTGACTCGATCCAACCCATTTTCATCCCGAATTTATAAACATAAAAGATTCAACTTCAAGGTAGTGTACCGAAACAGAAAAATCCAATGTCTTTAATTTCTACTTAATACATATTGACCAGACCTTTTATATTTATGTGGTTTCTGCATAATAATACTATATGTATATATATGAATAAAGAACTACATTCTTGTGCAATAATGAAATTGATTAGCTGAACAGTGAATCAATTTGTTTATGTTCCTATTCTTATATATCTATATTTCGATATCCCACTCCCAATAATAGTTATTTCAATTTGTTTTTGAAGTTTTTATCTACAGCAGAGGCTTTTTGGCGAAACGGATATTAAAAAAACAATAAATAAAACAAGTGTAATAAATAAATTATGGAGAAGACACCATTTGAGATCACATCTCCTTATGATATTTTGTCTTTTTACGGGAGGCATTATTTTAAATCACTGATCACGATAATTTATTGGCATTAAAAGTGGTATCTTATATAGCATTTATTGCAAGACAAAATATCACAAGAAAATGTCATCTCAAATAATGTTTCTTTCTATCTACTTGACAAAAATAATCACTGCAAATTGATTAATAGTTTTTTTTTACATTTTTTTAACACATGTTTAATAAAGAAAAAACACAAACTTGGGTTAGCAACCATTTAAAAAAAGAAAGGTCACGTCTATTCAAATAACTTTAGTGTCAGAAGATACACGTACAATTAAATCTTTGTTCAATATCTCATGCCTCTCTCTCTCTCTCTCTCTATATATATATATATATATATTTATATATATTGTGTCATTTATTTTAGATTCGTCTTTAAAGTTGATTTTTTTCTTTTAGGTGTTTATGTGGTTCTCAAGCTTGAAAAAAAAATGAAAGAAAAAAAAAAGAAGAAAAAAAGAATTAAAAAGTGATAGTTTGGAACATAGAAAAAAGAGTAAATTACACTTGTATCCCCTGTATTTTGTTCAAATTTTACCCGATACCTCTCTCTTTTTGCACCATACAAAAATCCCTTAATTGTTTAGTTCACATTACACTTAGACTCCCTCCTTCCTAACACCGTTTAATAATCTAACAGAAATTAGGCACATATTGGTCACATGACTTTTAATGAAATTTTATATCTATTTGGCACATGCTGGTCACATGACTTTTAATGCTGGTCACATGGAAGAGGAACATTGGAGAACTCGTGAACGGGAAGAGGAACAATGAAGAATTCACAAACTTGAACAGGAACGGTGAATAACTCGCGAACGGTGAACAGAAATTGAACGAATGTCATGAGAGAAAAAGGAACTCGCACCCCCTAGACGCTCAAGAAGAACTCGCCAACAAGAGGAAAATGAACAATAAATGGTGAAGAAAAATAAAATGTGAATCCTAAATTCTGAAACTAATTGGGAGGGGATAATTTGAGTTTTACAATTAAAATGTAAAGACAATTTTATCTGCTCACATATTTCAATTGACATTAGATAACGGTGTTAACACAGGGGGTAAAAGTAATGTGCAAAAAAAGAGGGGTAATGAGTAAAATTTGAGCAAAACACAAGAAGTACGAGTGTAATTTACTCTAGAAATAATAACTAGTTTAATTTTTCACTAAACTTACAATTTTTTTTTCCTTTTATCTTAAGATACATTTTTTGTCAATTTATATCTTACTTAATTAAATATTATTTAATTACTTTTTTGATCTACATTTATCTCTTTTGTATCGAGTGCTTAATAATATACTCTTATTTTACGAAAATATTTAGAATCATCTCATTACTTATCCACGCCACCTTAATTTATACTTTTTTTACTTCTGATTTGAAGAATTTTTAGGTTAATCTTGCACAAAAATTAACACGAGTGAACAGTGAAATAGCGTCTAACTCATGATGGTCACATACAGTAGTTAGTAGTCATTTTCCTGCATGTCATTGTTCTTATCTTAGATGCCGTCGCTAGTGGACTATCATTATTGGCTTTGTGGCATCACGTGAGGTAATTGATCTTTACCATCTCATTTTTAAAATATTTTATTATGTAAAAGTATTTTAGTTTTAATTAAATTAAAAGGGATTATTGCTTAAATTTTCTATTTTAAAAAATATGGTCACTTTCATCGTAAAGTTCTTAATTCAAAACAAAAGTTATAGTTTATTTATTTTTAATTTATCAAATGTATATATAAAGATAAATTTATTTCTAATTAAACAAAATTGCTTTGCAATAAACTAATTATTTAAAAAACTTAAGTTGTTTAACTAGAGACACAAATAATAATAATAATTACCAACAAATTGTTGTTGCGAGTAATACTGCACTCCATCCTGTCAAATGTCATATTTGAGCATTGTAGATGAAAAAAATATAAATGTGAAAAAATATTTTAGTAAAAACCAAATTTTATGATAGAAATGAGTTGTTATCAATGTCATAATAAAAAAAATATATTAATACTTTTAGAGTAAATTATATTAACTCCTGGATGGTTCCATCATATGTTTTGAAGGAGGAGGGTGGGAGGCACCTATCTTTCTTTGCCGGCTATATACCTCAATTTTTACATGAAATTCATTAATTTAGTTGCCACTTGCCACTGCCAGTCTTCTCTATGTTGTTGACCATCGTGAAGGAGAAGAAGGACCGTCTTGCCAAAATACCTCAGTTTTTAAACAGTATTGTGCTTTCTTCGGATCAAGAAAAATTAGATGAGAGAACATCCTTGAGTAGTTTTTTTTTTTTTTTCCTTTGAAAACACCAGTTTCAAAACCTCTGATTTTAAGTATAAATCATCTGTTAAGTAGTAGGATAAAACTGTTTTAGAAATATGGTCGGAAATGAACATTAGAGACAAAGATGGGTGAGTTTTGTTTAGGAATTAAAAATATAACTAATCCTAAAAAGTAAATAATTTAGTAAATTTTATTGAATTTTTTCAAAACAAATAATTAATGTATCAATTATGTCCTTATTAATAATCATTTATTATTCTTTTTATATATCTTTATACATTTATTGTTTTTCATAAATATTTGGAGAGATAATAATCAAATAAGAAAATGTAGGAAAAAAATAATTAATTAAAATTAAAAAATAATCTTATAATAAGAATAAATAAATTTCTAAAAAAAATCTAAGTATAATAAAGAATGGAGGAGTATACCACTGTTATATTTTGCAAAATCATCGCATTTTTTTTTTATGCTTGGATTACAACTCAGAACATCTAAGCTCAAGTTTATGCATCATGAAAAGGTACATTGATGGTTTCTTCAATTTTTAGTTGAACAATTACTAATATAGCATGTACTAATAAATTTAAAGCATTTATGTCTTGTTTACATTTATTTCGGCCCTTGGCCACCAATTGCTAGGCCGGTGACAAAATACAAGACAAATTAAATAAGAATGAGAAAATTAGGTAAATGTTAGTCATGGAAATTAAAAGTCTTTATTTTAAAAACGATACTATTTAATCAAAAGAACAGTTTTAGATTTATTACAATATCTTTTTAATTATTAAATGAATAAAACACGATTTTTTATATTTTCAAAACATTAAATGTATTTTTATTTAATATTAAATGTTTGATACAAATATTTATTGAAGTAAATGATAAATATAGTCATGTTTATATAAATTTTAAATTTGTTTTATTGAAAAAATATTTATTTTAAATAATTATACTTTAATTTAATTATGAACAAACTTCAAAACAATGAATTCTTAAACTTGAACGTCGTATGTTGATACTCTCCATGAATTGTAAAAAATAATACAATGACACTAATTAATTTATGTTATATATTGTAAGGCAAAAGATACACACATTGACTTAAGATTCATGACTATATTTTAATAACTAAATAATTATTTAAAAGTATATCGTGTAGATACGCATATGGAGTCGAGTGAGTATTATAATACGCATGTAACTGTCCTCGTTAAGTTTTGCAAGTAAATTTCCAGTCCCAATTTGTATCTATTGGATTTGTATCTGTTGGATAGGTATTTACCCCTACGCATGATGGATAATTTTTGGGTATTCCTAGAATTTGATTAAAATTTCATTCCTATATATATATATATATATTATTCAATCATCACGTCTCAATCATCGGACAGTTTTATATATATATTTTTTAATATTTTACTCTCATTTCTCTCTTTTTTTCTTAAAAACTGTACAACATTTTCACGGGACCCACTCCTACTAATACTAATAATAATAACAATAATAATTTCCTAATTATTACAAAAGGAGAAAAATTATATGATAAAACAATTTATTAATACTGTAATAAATTTGGAATGGAAAGAATAATTGTATTTTTTTATAAATATAATATTACAAATTTCCTTTGTTGTTAAATGAAAAACATGAAATATGTTTCATATAGTAAAATATTAAATATAATTAATTTTTTGAAAACATTTTAATAACTATTCAAAAATTCAATAAAGACGTACTATAAAAGAATATAATATTAAATTACT
>PYAF01003243.1:3527330-3571545 GCA_007407185.1 Glycine tomentella
TTCATTTTATGTCATCCGAATAACTTATGTAATAATTTATAAATTATTGAAAAAATATATTGTAAAAAATAATGAGTTATTTAATGGAGTATCTTGCTTCCTATTATTTTGGAATTCACTTATATTTTTTAAGAAATAAAAATCTTATAAGAATTATTCGATTGGAAAGTAAAAGGCCTACTAAATAAATATGCATTACTAAATTTTGGCCAAAAAAAATATACTTCACTAAAAATAATAATGATGACATGATATTATAAACAAATATAAAAAAATTCCAAAATACTATGTGTAGTGTATTGTTAAAGTATCAAAGATGCTCTTAAAAATGTCATGTGTGACAAAAAGATAATGATACCATTCATATAATAAAATAAAAAGTTAAAGGTAGTATTAAATTGTGATTTTAAACTGTTTCCCCACCCCCCAAAAAACTATGATTTTAAACGTGAACCAACAAAAGAAAAAAAACTGTAGACGATGCCTTCCTTATGCGTATCAGCCAACTTCAGCTGACGGGAACGATGGCGTCGGCAATTATCTTGTGAGCTCTTCTAATAGTGTTAAGCAGTCGGTGGATTTAGGACCCTAATTCAGGAGATAATTTATTTTTAAAATACAAATTCAATATTATATTATTATCATAGAAGAAGGGAAAAGTTAGGTGCAGAGGTTTAAATATACAAATCAAAAGAGATCAACTATACTTATTTGGTTCTAATGAAAAAATTTATTCCAAAATATAAGTAGTTATTATAAAATTAATATTTTATTTTTAAGATTATCCTGGATCAATATTTCATACTTTAATATAACAGTTCTTTTAATTTTTATGATTTTTTTCTAAGTCATTAGATTTATTAATATATTTATAGTATTGATTAATTTCAAAAATTATTTATTTTCACAAGTAACACCTTGTATAATAGATGCTTTTTAATTAATTAGGTGAAATGAAAAAATCTTAATCTATCAAGTTTATATATAAAAAATTATTATTAATAAGAATTAAGTGTAGTAGAGTAAATGAGTAACAATACTATTTAATTAGAGATAAAAAATTAAAAATTATTTATATTTTTATAAAATTTAACAAAATAATTATTTTTTAATATCATTATAATAATTTTAAATGACTTATATTTTGAAATGAATGATATACATGTTTAAGATATTTATAGTATGTAACTTTTAAGAGTGAGGGATGTAAAATGTGGATGGACTTATCCCAGACGACTCAGCTTTTTTTTCCATGGTTCCATTAATGCTGTGTTTGACTTGTGGGTTTTAAGCTTGAATTTAGAAATTTATATTTATATTTTACAAAATGATTTATAGAAGTCATTTGAGATATCCAATATTTGTTGGTATATTGACGTTTATCTTACATTGATTAATCACGCATGTTTGAATGCATTCAGTGCCTTAATCAACTTTGCTTCAGCATCTAGATCAATGGACAATGGGTATTGTGACATTAATTAAACGTGAAAATAGAGCTTGCTTTATTTAAGATTTTTAATTTTAATGAAAAAGTTTTTTTAATTTTTTACTACAAAAGAATAATATCTTCTTTAAAAAAAAAAGTGTAATATCTAATTTGATTCCTGAGAAAAAAATCACTCAACCTAATTTAATTTATGAGAAAAAAGGAGACTGAATATTCTATCAAGATTATAAGTATGGGGCATTTTAATGTTTCATTCGTTTTAGTTAATATTTTTAGGGATCAATTTAGGTTATTAATAATTTCTTAAGGAATAAATTAGTACACTTTCACTATTTTAAAGACTATATATATATATATATATATATATATATATTCTGAAGTACTAAAGTGTCTATGATTGTACTGTTGAGACACTATTTTATTAATTAAACATTTTTTTTGAATTTTTTATAAACAGAATATTTTTTTATGTGAAAATTTGAATAAACGAACTTATACATATGTCAATTTGTGTGTTAATATTATTATTCCGTGGACGTCATGCTTTCCAAACACCGATTCCTATTTTCTTTTAATTTCTTTTTTCTTTTGAAGATTAACACCAATTCCTTGTTTGATTGATTTTAATTGTGATGTTCGTTAATACTTAAATAGGCTCTAACAAATCCCCATCAAATTTATTTTGATTTATGCTTTTTATCCTAGTCAAAGTACAATATGTTTTAATTCTTCGCCATACATCCCCATAAGTCATTTTCCCTGCGTAATTTTTTTTAGACTTTTGTTTCTGCTTAATTAACTTGATAAAAGAACAAATCGAATATATTGAGGGCGAATTGCTTTCCTAAAATGTATCATTTTCATTCATACGCGTTTTTTCGAATGTTTATTTTGATTCTGAAACTATATGCCTACCGAATCACTTCATATGCACCAGAATAAATCTCACCTCGAACCATCGTAACTTCTCCAACTGCTACGACCGACTGTAAATTAACTACCATAACTAACTCAATATATAACGGTAACTACTCCAACAAATTTGCTAACTAATGGCATTCACGCACAATTATTTACAAAGTTACTTAAATGATTTTTTGATTGAAAATGATTAGATTGTTTTAGTGATTAAAGAAAGAAAAAAATCATAAATTTGAAATAATAAATAACAATTAACAACAAACATACGTCGATAAAAAATAATTTTTTGATTGGTCTTGTATTTCACTTCAAAAATACCAGCTATTATTATTATTTTCCTCCAATGGTAAACATTAAATAAGTTGCTTAAAAATATATTACTTTTCAAAATGACTTTATGTGCTCTAACAAGAGAAAAAAACTTGAAAGCCTCCATGACACAAATGCCATATACTTATTGAAAGATTCTTAAGAATATGAAGAAGTGTATTGGATCTATTACGTTTAAATATTACAAGATTATTTTTGTCTTTCTAATTAAAAGAAAATAATTATCTTTTAAAACGTGAATACAATATCCTTCTCTTTCTTTGGTGAGTCATCTATTGAATTCCTCAATCAAATACAAAATATTATGATAGTGGTTGTATTTGTCTAAAACAAATAAAATTATTATACAAAAAATAAAAATTAAAAATCCTAAATCTAGGTCTCTTGGACCCTTATTATAAACTTAAGTACAATAAATTTTATATAAATAACATTTCCAACAATACTTCACGTACATGGCCTGCCAATCCTCATGAAATGCTTTATCTATGAATTATAGTTGCCCTTTAATTTGGTCAAATAATTAAAACAATTAAAATAATACAATAAGTTACTGTTTAATACTGTTTTTTTTGCCTAATAACTATCACCTCAATAAGTGTTCTTCCCGATACAAATATATTTCACACTTTGCCTACTTTCATTCTAAATCTTTGAATTCCATAATTAATTTAACAAACCTTTAAAATACTGTATCAACTTCAATAATTGTTTAGTCATTATTGGGGTTAAAAGTTGACCATTAACAAAATTTCTAATTCAAATTGTTGTCACTAAAATCGAAGTTAAACCACATTAAAAAAATGTTAGATATATGTTCAAATGCTAAGATCCAAAATATTTGTTAAATTCTTAAGATATTTCCAATATGATTTAACTTTGATTTTAACAATAACAATTTAAGTTAGAAAATTTGTCGGTGTCAACTTTTAACTCTAACAATGACACATAGTTATTGAAGGTGATGAAGTATTTGTAAGGCATGTTAAACTGAAGAAAAAGAAAGACGTGTGCTAGGAAAAGAAAAGTCTGAAATTGAGAGAGTAGAAAAGTCTATTGAATGTTTTGAATGAAATTACTTGATGGTGTTGTAATTTATACATATAAAATGTATTGAAATTCAATTTATTTTATAATCTATCAAAATTAATATGTTTTTAAGTTATAATTTTTTTAATTAAATATCTTCAAATTTTATTGTTAACAATAAACAATAAAAAGTTCATGATAGACTTAATTTAATATTGTAAGATTTTTTTATCTTGTTTAAAATATTTATTAGATATATAAGACTTTTTATAATAAAATAAAGTACTTCAAGATATTTTAAAATCCTAATTGAATACACTTTCATAAACTTTTAAAGTATAATTTGATATAAAAATAAAATATAAAAATATATTTAAACCAAAAAAATTATATGCAATCACCCACCTTTTCTTGTTGTCTCTAATTTAAATCATTGTGCTCGATCTATTCTAGCTTCTAAGCTCCACAGCAGGGACAAGAACAACTCCAAAATGTTGGAACATTTTCATCGTATTGTAACTCAAGCTTTGCAAAGTTCACCATGGCTCGTGGGGGCCGAGGAAGCTATATCCTAGTGTTAGGTACGAGGACCATACGTAGGTGCATTTCTTGGATAAGATCAAATGAATCATTACCGGATGACAGAGGACGAAGTAAGAACAAATGTAGGGTCCATGACAAAAGCCAGGAATTAATAAAACCAAGGAGGAAATAAATCAAGGGCCTTTTTATAATGTAAATACGTGGAACCTAGAGATTGTTTGGAAATCCGATATAAAATTATGTTTGAGATAAGAAAAAAAAAATTACCAATAAATTAGGATATGTTTACTTTTGTGTTTATTTTATCTTTATTTATTAAATTTACATAAAAAAACATGTCGTAACATTTATAACTGCAAATTAAATTTGCACTCAATAGATCAAAGTTCAAAGATGAAAGATTATTGGCACCGGAAATATGAGGCTGGAAATAGATTAATGTTCAGAAACGATAATATATAATTATCATCAGGAACGTTCTGCACCAATTATGCTGCCGGAAAATTAGCATCACTGTTTATGCAACTGAAGTTACAGAAAATGGACATTTTTATATACATCGACGATATGCTTTATTCAGTAATTTAATATTAATCACTTTCGAACTGTAGTGATAATTGAGATGAGTCTTATCAGTGTCCACAAGTCTTTGTACATAAAACTCTCCATAAATGTGTCGATATATAAATACGGGTTAAACATGACAAAAGGTCAAGGCATCTTGATATTAAAATGCTGGTTCCTTTGACACATTTGGAATCTGCTTGTTTAAAAAAAAAAATGTAAGATTCTTTTGCATGTCCATATAAAAAATAAAAATAACATTAATTGTTATGTACTAAACTATTTTCTTTCTCTGCTTATTTATTACATTAAATAGTTTACGCATTTATCATACATGCAAAGAATTAATCAACATTAGTTTAAAACTGAGAAACTAACAAGAATATCAAAAACTAAAAAGTTAGCTAATAGAAATGAATTAAAAACTTTTAAATTAACTTACTTAATTATAAACGTTTTATAAAATTATCTATCAGGGTAATGATTATACTTTTATTATGTTAATTAGTATAATAGTTAAAATATCTTGAATTATGGTATTGAAATAATAATATAAATAGTGCAATAGTTAAAATAAAGAATAAAATGTAACAAATATTCAAAACACAATAAAAATAAATAAATATATTATTTATCAATATTAGTATCATGAATTATAATACTAAAATAAATATTCAGTTTGTCATTTTTTTGTCAGTCTCTAAATTAAATTTACTTTTTTTTAGAAAAAGTATTAATAGTTAAAAATATGTTTTATCAATTTAAATTAGTCATTATAAATTTAAAATATAATTTATATATTCAGAGACATTGTTATAATGATTTTAATTACAATATAATTTCTATATTATTATTATTTTTTACTATAAATATAAATATATTAAAAATTACACAAACTAATATTGTAATTCTCCTTTCCAGTTTCCACTCCAGTCTTTTTCTGCAAGACTCTGAGTCAAAGTTTTAAACACATGCGCGTTTAATAGCCCCTCCTAGGCCGGTATGCCTGCAATTTGCAATCAGCCGAAATCTTCTCGTATCCTTAATCAGTTGGTCAAAGAGCAAAACTTGAATCACCACTATCGACCATTTAAGCCACACACAAGTGTCACTAGTCACCCCACTTAGTAATTGACATTTTGTAAATCCACCAAGTGCGCATTTTTTAAATGGCAGAAGAAGTAGCACTCTCTAAGAAGTTTCATTATCCTGCAATTTTCAATACATTTTTACTATTAAATACGATTTTAGCTTAATTGTATTTTTAGTTCAGAAATTTGAGGTAAATCTGATTTATGTCTCCTACATTGAATGAAAAATAAAAACAATTAGTCCCTCAGATTAATATATATATATATATATATATATATATATATTTTTAATCATTGACCACTAACGACGTTAACAAAATTGTTGATACGGCTATAGGATGCCACATAAACAATTGCCATGTGGATTTGAATATGATACATTAACACATTAATTTTATTTTATCCCCCAAATTTGGACTAAATTTTTTTTCTCTCCCAAATTTTAAAAATATTTTTTTAGTCTCCAAATTTATAAATGAATTTTGAAGTCCCTAAATTTAAAAATTATTTTTTAGTCTCCTTAGTTTAAAAATAGCCTATTATGGTCCTTGTAATTAACTTTGTTAAAAAATTCCATTGACGTGATTAATAACATGTTTTCTGATAATTTTAAAAATTAATTTATCATGATTTCAAATTTCCAAAATTCATATTAGCGAGTAATGTTTTAAAATATTTATGGTAATTTTAATTTTTAAATCATCCAAATCGAATAAAGCAACAACAATAAAAAATATCACAGCAACTCATTCTCTTTTAACGCCCAATTCAATTTCCCCAATAGAACCTCTTCCTCATTTGCTTTCAGCATCTTCATCCTTCACCTTGTCTGGTGCTCTCCTTCCCCTTTTCCTCTATGGTTTGGATGGTCATTGTGACTACCACAACCACATGGTCCCATCTCATCTTCTTCCTATTCATATCTCTTTCTTATGTTTATTTTATTTCTTGTTCAGTGTTTTAAATGATTTGTAAGGACTATTCGATTTAGTTCCTACATGTATATTTTTTAATTTTAGTCATTACAGTTCAAAAATGTAAGAATAAAACAAATTAAAATATATATATATATATATATATGTGTGTGTAAATACTAAAATGAGTCAATAGTATATATGTTGGACTAAAATAAGTAATTTCTAGGTGTAGGAAATAGAATGGAAACATTGTGCAAGTATAGATACCATGATCAACATGTTATTACAATGTAACGTTTCTATATTTTGAGTCAATAAAAAATTATGAGAGGCATGACTTTTGAGTTTGTTAGTATCAAAGACAATAAAATTATCATTGATGGTAATTTGAAATTAACTGGCTATGTATATTTTTTACACTTTTTTTCTACCAGTAGGAAAATAAAGGATAAAACAAGATTAACCTCTCAACGTTCCATTGCTTAAAACATCAGCATTTAGCAAGGCAGTGAAACGAAGATCAGCATGACAAGAATCCCGAAGATGTAAAAAAGTCATTGAAGTTGCTCCAAATTTGGAAGCAAGTCTACACAATAAAATTCCTTCACGATAGGTGTGTTGTAAAGTGATATTACAATCCTTATCCTTAAGCTTCCATATTTTGAAAATCAAACACCCGAGAGGATGGAAGACATTATCTCCTTGAATGAATAAGTCCAAAAAGTGTTGAGAATCATATTCACATATTAACCATCTTATATCCTTGCTCCAAGCAATATTGAGACTATGGGCCTATTGAATAAGTTTTTTTAGAAACACTTTTAAAAGAAAACAAATGAGATGAATTTTTTCATAAGCAAAAATAAGTTTTCTATTAATTAATTTTTAGAAGTTCATCAATATGGCTTCTCAAAACGATAAAATGACATCTATAAATGAACTAATGAAAAACTCATTTTAGATTATGGAGAAACTCATTTTATTTTTTTCATCTTATTTTCTTATTCTAAAAGTGTTTCTAAAGAAGTTTACATCCAAATAGACCCTATGATAAATGCTAATTGTCTAGTTTAATGTTTCACAAAATACTAATTGTGAGTTACAAAACAATTCATGTTTTATGAATACTAATTGTGAGTTGTACATTTTTTTCATAATTACTGTTTTATAGTTAATATTTTGACTTTCTAGTGTTTAAGAATTATTGTTTATGTATTCTGTAAGTATTGTTGCTGACTTATAAGAATTAAGAAACATTAAAAAACAATGGTGATTTTAAGATATTTTTTTTGTTAAAATAGTTTAAAAAAACATGAGACAACTTTTTTCAATTATTCAATCCAACTAAGAATTAAGAAACATTAAAACAACCTAAAAAAAGCATCAAAGCAATGATGATTTTGAGGTATTTTTTGATAAAATACTTATAAAAAACATGAAACAAGTTGTTTTTTAATTATTCAACCTAACTAAGGGTTGATTATGTGCTAAAAAAAGTAAATTTAATACAATTAAATTAAGTTGAGTTAGGTTAAAAAGTTAACTAAATTCAATCTAGCCCAACTCATTTACATTACCAATGTGTAGATAAAATTTACTAAAATTTAAAAAATGAATAGTTTAATGTATACTTGCGTATTAATGGAGCAACTACATATAATCAGGTATCCATATTTGTGGGTATCAACAATTGAAAATTACTTAAATAATCTTATTATATATAAAATATGTTATTTTACTTTTTTTTATCGACAAATGAGAGTTTATTAGTTTTGTTAAAAATATCAATAAGAAATTTGAATCTAAAATCTCTTTTTTCTCCCTTCACTCTTAAACTCCCCTTCTCAATCATTAGGTTAGTTACATGTCCTAATTTATTTTTAGCATAAATATATGTTTTAAATTATTTATTTTTAATTTTGTTTATTGTTTACTTCTTTAAATTTTTAATATTAACAAATTTTTAATAATACACCAAAAAGTTATTGGTTCAAATAATGTTAAACCTAATATCTTTAAACAAAATTTTGAGTTCAAGTAAAGAAAAAAATCCAACAATATTTAATGATACTTATAAAATTCATAGATACCCATTGAATAAATATTTTTGTCACTATGTGGATACATTTGACTTGCTTTGCGTGCATATTTTTTACATTTTAGTTATTATACATATGTTTTTTAATCTATTTTAATTCCTAATGTTCAAAATTATAGACAACAAAACGGATTAAAAAGTATATGTATAAAAACTTTAACAAGTTAAAAAAAAAATAAAGACTAAAACTAATACTAGTAACTTTTAGGTATAAAAACTAAAATAAAAAATTGATTAAGTATAAGATCTAAATAAGTAATTAAACTTATTAGAAAAAAGTAAATAAACCTATAATATATAATTAATTTTGTAAATAAAAATAATTGACAGGTTGCTTCGTGCGGCAACAAATAAATTCCAATCAGAGTTATCGCAATAGCAATAAGTACATTCGTGTGTACCCCACGTGCTCCAATTCTCCAACTGCTATCATCAGAGGAAAACCAGAAAAGATAAAGAAATTTCTGTCACCTCCATTTTTTTAAAGTATTTTTCACCACGTGTTTAAATTCTCTCTCTCTCTCTCTCTCTCTCTCATCCCTTTCTCTTCTCTTCCCTTCTATTTTACGCCCCTCCTCTGTTCTTCGATCTCTCCACTCTGTTTTCACGGAGAGGAAAAAAAACAGCATGAAGAAAATCCGCAACTCCATCCTACTCTTATCAATCGTGCTGGCAGCCTCGGTGGCGGTAAAATCCGCAGAGCAGATTCCTTCGGCCGCTAACGACCGCGTGCTGTTCCCGGACCGCCGGTGCCAGAAGACGGCGTCGGAGAACATGACGCGGCGAGGATCCTCTGCTCCGGCGGCGGCGGAGTGTGAGGTGTGGAGTGAGTCATGTTCGGAGGCGGTGCTGAGCATGGCGCGGCTGGCGGAGACGGCGGAGTGGCTGAAGAAGATTCGGCGGAAGATCCACGCGAATCCGGAGCTGGCGTTTGAGGAAATCGAGACGAGTGGTTTGATAAGAGAAGAGTTGGATCTGATGGAAGTTAGTTATCGGTACCCTCTCGCCAAGACCGGTATTCGAGCCTGGATCGGCACGGGGGGTCCGCCTTTTGTTGCGATCAGAGCTGACATGGACGCACTTCCAATCCAGGTTAATACGACTACCTTCTTCCCCTCCTCTTCTTAGACTAGTACTACTACTATTTTTTTTTTTTTTTATTCCTCCAATTTTTCTCTGCTTTTCATCACGCCTTCTTGAAAACCTAAAATAAATAAAATAATATTGGAATAAAAAATGCTCAATTATTTGACTTCTTTCTTGCTTAGATGTTATGTACTATCCTTACTTTGTTGCCTAAGAATATTTATACCTAATGCTATTTTTCTTATTTTTGTGACATTTAAAATAAAAAATAATAATTCTTATTTGTTAAGAAATTGTAGGGATTTGACAATGATAAGATAATTTATGTTTGGATGTTTTTATTTGATTTCGAGAAAATTATAATTATATTTTTTTAATTGACATGATACATATTATGAGATCTTCGATTTGTCTTTTGTCTATCATATATTAATAAATAAAAAATTTAGATATATTTGATCTGTCTTATCTCAGGTGTTTGGGTCTGACAGTCTGACTGACAGGAATAATAATAAATAATAATAAATATTATTTTTTAGTTTTGTCAGACTTTTTGTGTTTGACACAAGTTAGTACATTAGGTTGTGTACTTATTTTTTTTAGTAACAAAAGGAGGATTTTGTTTGTGGAGAGAAGGCATTTGTATTTTTTGATGTTTTTTTCTTGCTGGAGAGTATTAACTGCGTTTTAAGGCAATTGTAGTATTTTGCTTTTTATTAAGTTAGTTCATAGCTTTTGTACTAAAAATAAAGCTTTTTTCCATCTACTTTTGCCCAACTTTATTACTGCTGAATATTGATTTACTTTCTATGCATTCAGCAATGGAAAAAAAAAGCGCTTTAAGTTTGCACAACAATAAAGCTCTTAGCTATAATAAATACTCTTTGATTAATTGCAATTTATTTTTCATATAAAATAAAATTCCATCTCAACACTACTTGGGATTCGTTGTAGGAAGCTGTGGAATGGGAGTACAAATCCAAAGTTGCCGGCAAAATGCATGCTTGTGGGCACGACGCACATGTGGCTATGCTTATCGGCGCTGCCAAGATTTTGAAAACTCGAGAGCATTTATTAAAGGTTTGTTCTTCTACCCTTATCTTATTCAACAAAGTATGCCAGTATTTTTCAAAAATAATTTTGTACACTTCCTCTGTCACACATTACATTCTCATTTCTTAATCAATCACAAAACACCAAGCTCACCTGATACTTACATTTAATAATTTTATTTATAATTATGTAAATTTAATTATTTGTTCAGTATTCTGAGCAAGAAAACTTATATACTTTAGCTTAATTAAGGGCATGGAATCTATGAAATTTGACAGTAATCACTTTTTTTTAATGCATGACTGGAATCACTTCATTCTTTAAATTTCATTGTCCAATTAAAGTTGTCTTTTGGTCCTTAATTTTCAATTGTTGAATTACGGGAAGGAATAAAAGCTACTTCACACATTATGTTTACCGTTTTTTTAGATTAATAAATAGGAACATATGAGAGAGAGAGACAGAGGATTCACTTCCTTTTCCAAGCACGGTGCCTCTTTATAATGGCATAACTTTTTCTTTTTTTTGATGAATATGGCATAACTTTATTTGAGACGACACTTCGGCCTAAAAGTCAAGTCCGTTACATTTCATTTGCCTCTTATAACAATTCCATTGCCATTTTCTGCGGAACACACAATCTTATAACTTTCCGCGGCTTAAAGATATATTGCTGCTATCAGTTAATGTCTCCCCCAAGGGCAGACAATTCAAGAGACTTAATCTTAAGAACTCAGTTGGTGGACCAATTAAACTTAATAATCGTAAAAAAAAAAAGAGGCCCTTTTTTTGTTTACTATTTGGTTCCTTTAAAACCCCTCAACATTTCACAAATTTTCTTTCATTTTGTTTTCCTTTCTCCCCTCTGTCAATATATGAAATGTCAAGACTGTTAACGTGTGTTCACGTGTTTAGCAAGTTGGCGTACTTGTCTGTTTGTAATATGTGTTCAAACACACTAATGTAGTGTTTTTTTACTGTTACATTATTTTAAGAATTTACTTTCTATGAACTGTTACAATAAAAAATTACATTATCAAACAATCATAAATCATTTTAAATATGGCTTTTAATTTAAGTGAGGTATAACTTTACCAGATCAACCCAATTACACACACAGTTGGATGTTTAATTATTTTAAAAAATATATGCATTGAAGAAATAATGCAGAATGTTTTTTTTATATATTTTTTCTTGATGAATAGAAAATCCAACTTTATTTAATTCATTTTTTTATCAAAATTAATTCCTTGTTGATTAAGTTTGTTTTATTCAACTTATGGATTCAAAATTATGTTAATCTAATTCAATCTATTTTGATTGGTTGCGATATTTCTTTCAAAACTGGACCCGACTTGTGATTTGTCCTAATATTTCGAGTATATATTGACACACAGCCAAAGTTATGATTACTTCCTCCTTCTTCAAAAAGTAAAGTTTTAACTTTTATGCACTATTAGTATTTTTTTTTTTTTTTACATTATCAAATAATTAAAAATGATTTTCGTAATCCTATATGAACCAGGTTTTTTACTCTACCAAAAAAATATGGGCCAGTTTTCCATCATTTCCAGACACAACCAAAGATTAGATATGACATTTTCATTTCTGATGAAAATGTGCACGAATTTGACGGTGGGTTTAAGGAAGGAGTGTCAACCTTAATCTTTGGTTGGCAAAAAATTAAAGAGAAAGGTAGATACAAATAATTAGCCGTGTTTAAAAGAAAAAAAATGAAATGATTTTTAAAATAATTAGATCTACCATATTATTTATTACCTATTTCACCCATTTTTTGTATACCTCTCTTGATTTTTTCTTTTAATTCTATTCAATTAAATAATTAAAGAGAAACCAAGATATAAATAATTAGTCTTGAATATAAAATAAAACGTGTTAAAAAAAATATGTATCTTATATATATTCAAGTTTCTCGACACAGAATAATTTTATATCAATATTATTATGATTAGTCAAAAAAATAAAATTTCTCAAATATATTATATGGCTTTTCTCTATATCAAACCGGACCTCGTTGAAATGCTTTATATAACTATTTTTATTTTAAAAATTTCTCAAATCTTCTGAGGCAATGTTTAGTGGTTATTGTGTAGAGCATCTCATTATTATATCTGGTGTTCCTTAGGAATAAAGTTTGTTTTGCCATGAATTGACTGACGATGTTTTTTTAAGAATTTTTTTAGTTAGTATCTTTAGAACATTAATTAATAATTTAAAAAATATTTAGTATAAAAATGATAGAAGGGTATAATTTTTTATATAAATAATACAATTCTGTATATTTTTATAATTGTTTTTTTAAACTTCTTACCAATGTCCTGCTGACAATCATTGATATTTTTCTTCTTTTAATGGCACTAGCCTACAGCTTTTACTCGATTAAAGAGAAAGGGAATTTACTATTTTGAGTAAAAAGTAAAAAAATAAAAAAGGATGGGACCAGATGACACATCTAAACGTATGATAATGAGCATAAGCTAGGGCTCTGCTATTTATTCAGACCCTAGCCTAGGAACTCGGGGTATTAATTCAGATGACTTTTCTACAGTTTTTATTTGAAGAGAAAATTCAGTTATGCATTAAGATTTATCGCATGCTCTCATATGTACTACTCCATTAAACGAAGTCACAGAGACAGCGTATGACTTTAAAATCGCATGCCAATGGCCATTGCCACTCGCCACAAGTACAAAGAGAAAGAGAAGACGTTTCACTTCCATATAATATTCAATATTTTTTTATTTAATTTTCTTGATCAGTGTTAGAACATTGGTCAGCGAAATCTTAGTTATTATAATAGCAGCGGGGCACTGGTACGGGGTAGCCAACTAACGGGTGGGGAATCTTGTGTACGGTCGGATCCAGTGGTCTACCACATCCTCATGCTGACATGCACATGCACTGTGTCTAGAACTTACACAAAAAAATAAAACCGCTAAAGTTTAAGTTGACTGTCAGATGAGAGGAATCTTGTCAACTAATACTATAATTGGGTAAGGTTAGAAGGCGAACGTAGATTGTCATTTCGAGTAAAAGATGCTCTTTATTTTCATGTAACCTAAAATCAATAATACCCTACTCAAATATAGTAGTAGACTAGAAGTACATTTCAGTTCATGTGATGTGATGGGTGTAGCCGTGTAGGTGTGCCTTATTTCATTCACAAATGAGAAATACTATTATTGATATATTTTTAATACATTAAAAATCATTTTCTAAATATTACTGCTAATTTTAATGAGTTTATTTATTGATTTTATACATTTTCATAAATAATACTAGTGTGTCAGAAGAGTGTGATAAAAAGTTTATTACATGTAATTCTCTTAGACAAACTAACAGACAACACAATCTTAGAAGAAAAGCAACAATTTTTATCATATTACATCATTTATCATTTGTTTTATTTTAATTTTATCTTTTTCTCTATCTACTTCTACACTGCAAAAACGACTTGTATAAAAAATTTCATAGTGAGAAAATTCTTTCATTTAGACGTTGGAAGAAAATAGTGAAAAAAGAGTAAGAGGAAGTCATGTATTTTTTTTATCTTTTTCGATGAAAAGAAAATAGAGAAGAGAAAAAAAAAATCATTGAAAAGACAAATATACTTCCTCTTGTTATACTAAA
This sequence comes from Glycine tomentella, assembly GCA_007407185.1. NCBI lineage: Eukaryota > Viridiplantae > Streptophyta > Magnoliopsida > Fabales > Fabaceae > Glycine > Glycine tomentella. The sequence goes on from PYAF01003243.1 coordinate 3,542,064, forward strand.
AGTAAAATGATATAAATTCATTTATTATAAATTCAAATTTTCTTTGCACTTTTCTTAATAAGTAAAGATAAAAGAAGGGAGCATTGTTATTTTTTTCTTATACTAAATAATAAAGGAAAAATTGACTTTTCTTATTTTTCTTCCCTTTTTATTTTGGTAGTTGGTACTTGGTAGTAGTGTCATTATTTTTGTCTTGGATCCCCCTCCATGACAAGAAGACTCTACATTATGATTTCAATTTCAATGTAAACAAACCTGTTGAGTGTTGACCTTGATAAGTTTCGTAATGGGGAAAAATGAGTTTACACTTCTCATAAATGAGACTCTACTTATACCCAACCTGGTAATAAGAACAATGCCTTATGTCTAATAAGTGATAACCTTGTTTTGTCCATCACAGGGAACTGTAATTCTGTTATTCCAGCCAGCAGAAGAAGCTGGTAATGGAGCAAAAAGAATGATGCAAGATGGTGCTTTGGAGGACGTGGAGGCTATATTTGCAGCTCATGTATCCCATGAACATTCAACTGGTATAATTGGCTCAAGGCCTGGACCCCTCCTTGCAGGTTGTGGATTCTTCAGAGCTGTCATTAGTGGCAAAAAGGGTCTTGCTGCCAATCCTCACCGTTCTGTTGATCCTGTTTTGGCTGCTTCAGCTGCAGTTATCAGCTTACAGGGTATTGTCTCCCGCGAAGCAAATCCATTGGATTCTCAGGTTTTGCCTCATACCAATATACCTTTTTTTTTTCAAATTTTCAATACCTGTGTGTGTGTGTTTTTTTGCTTCATACCTTCTCTGACTAAGTACTTGGCTCCCTTTACAACTTTAGGTTGTCTCTGTGACTTCGTTTAATGGAGGCAACAATCTTGACATGATACCTGACACGGTGGTCCTATTGGGGACTTTCAGAGCGTTCTCTAACACCAGCTTTTACCAGCTACTTGAAAGAATAGAGCAGGTTCGCAACTAACTCATTTTTATGCTACTTGAAAGAATTGAACTTTTGGTCCCTTTGTTCTTGTCATTTTCTGAATTTGGTTTTCTCATTTTTTTTTTTTTGCGGATTTCAATCCTTTAATGTTTTAATTGCACAATTTTAGTTCATTTGTTAACTTAACATCTAATATTTAACAAAAGTACTAACTATGGTGTAGAAGGCTGCATGGATGTGTTGACACGAATGAGTAATACTGTCACAGTATTTTTGTTAAATATTATATGTCAAGTTAATAGAAGAACCAAAATTACATAATTAAAGATAGCAAAGATCAAATTTGCAAAAAAGAAAAATATGGAGACACCAAATTTGATAAATAATGGGAGACTCAACTTGAAATGAAGTCTTATTATTATTAACTTGGATGAGTTTAACTTGAATCCTGTTGTTTCCCCAAATAGGTGATTGTGGAACAGGCTAGTGTCTACAGATGCTTGGCAGAAGTTGACTTCTTTGAAAAGGAGTACACAATTTACCCTCCCACAGTTAATGATATCCGAATGTATGAGCATGTGAAGAAGGTGTCCATTGATTTGCTGGGTCATAAGAATTTCAGGGTAGTTGCACCTATGATGGGTGCTGAAGATTTCTCTTTCTACTCCGAGGTGGTTCCCTCAGCTTTCTTCTACATAGGAGTACGGAATGAAACACTGGGGTCTACTCATACGGGACACTCTCCATATTTCATGATTGATGAAGACGTTCTACCAATAGGTGCTGCTGCTCATGCTAGTATTGCAGAGAGGTACCTCATTGAACATGGTTGATGTTGGAAAATAGTTGAAAGAGCCTTGCTCTTGTTGTCGCGTGTTCTCAACTTCGTACAAAATTGGTACACGAGTTCACCCGTCCCCCTCATGTTTCTCACACGAGTAAATTAATAAAATCTTTACTTTAATCTCTACCTTCATATAATGCCATTAACTGTAGCTCTTTCTTTTTTTTGTACATTTAAACAACATTCACTTTAGTCTTTAATGTGAATACAATATATCAAACAAACTTTACAGTAAATAACATTTTACAAAGTCAAAATACTAAAAGATTTTGAGTAGTCAAGGATTAAAATAACAAACACTTAAAATTTAAGAGACTAAAATAGAAAATTTACTTTCTTATATTTGTTGCTTGATGTTAAGGAACAGTAGAGACCAGGCTATCTTTTTATCCAGTTGAGAGTAGGCTCAGAAAAAAATAGGGAAGCGCCAAAATTTGTTCGAAGGTGGTTTGAAACTTGTTTATCTTTGTGGAGGCAAGGCAATGTCCAAGAGTATAAAGTATAAACATACCATAAGTATTAAACAATAACTTATTAACTTGAGTAAATCTTTGTATAGTTGACTTATTCTTAACGAAACCAAACGTATAAGCACATCTTATTAATAAGAGAATGCTTTTACTAGCTAATAATATAAACTGTAATGCCCACGCCCGAAATATATAAAAGGGTAAACGAAGAAATGGATGCTATGAAATTTGGCTATACTTTGAACTTTGACCAGCTAGTTTTATACAAATATCCAATAACGATAGCTTCTAGACTATAATCAAATTCGATCTTAATAATCTACCGTTAGATCCATTGTTACAAAATTAAAGTCACTGTCCAACAGGCTCAAAAACACCGTGATGTGTCAAACTCGTGGAAACCATGCACCGATCATATCCTCCACTGTATGTTATACGTCCATAAATTACTTTCTTTATAATAAACAGTAGAAGGCAAAAGAGTACGTATTACTTCCCAGAATACACCTTGATTTCAGCACCAACAGAATTACAGTGCGAAATATTATGCAGGTGAGTGCACACTTTCATTCGCGGGTTTACAATCCACGCGTAAAGTTACAAAAACACCATAAACAACGGCCAAGTATGTCCTTAAATATATTAAATCAAACGACGCCATAATATTTTATTATGAATGTTTCTAGTCTCTATACACAAATCTCCATGCACTTCTAAAACAATTTCCAATGACAAAAATCCAGCCTTACATACTGGTATTATAAGCTCTTCAGCCTTCTACACGAACAAGACCCTAGATAATTAGAGAACTTCACCTCTTCTCTCCACACAAACATCTGGCAGCTTGCAGAGCAGAATATGTGAGGATGATATCAGCACCGGCCCTTCGGAGGCACATCAGTGACTCCATCATAACCTTTTCTTCGTCTATCATTTTGAGAGCACTGGCGGCCTTTATCATTGCGTATTCACCAGAAACCTGTTCCACGAATTAAAAATTATTATGAAAAAGGACAGGGAAAATGATAAAGCAAAACAAACTAGTTTTTAAACTATTCGGAACTATATCTTTTCATTCACATAAAAGTATGCTGAGGTTTCCTTTTATTCCCAGCTTTTAAGGCATAATAACTTAGGATATCTTATAATTAATAAACTACTAAACTAGCACATCAAATAAATTTCTTCTTCAACTTCATACCAATATAGCTTCTGTACTTTTCCGGCATTTCATTAGTTGACAGTTAAAAATTGAATTAACAGCGCAGGAAGTTCATATTCCCAAATTGCAAGACTTAAATGCCCCGCATATATAATGACTGTTACAGAAACATATTTCCATTCAATCATTTTTTAAAAGAATTGGATTAGAATTTGATGTCATGTAATAGCATATCGGCCTATGAGCAATAACTGTTAAAGCAACCATAAACTTGTGCCTCAGCCTGATATTAAACTAGAGGTGTGATATTTGTCTACTATATATAGACTTCTGTCACTTGCAGCAAGCTTAAAGCAGAATTCACTGGTTAAAATGTATTGAATATTTGATCAACTTTTTATCAGAAACGTTTTGCCTAGTGCTAGAATGGGCAAAGAAAAGAACCTGGTATGCTGCAATGGGCAAAGGAGAATTATCCCTGAGCAGCCTTATGATATCCAAGTAAGGAAGACCAGGCTTCACCTGCAAATCCATTTTTTTACGAGTTAGTAGAAGAAAATAGTATAGATAAAGAAAAAAAAAGGAGCATAAATTATAATCAAAGATCATGCGCATGCACAAACACACAAAAAGTGAACCAACCAAGAGAATGTCAGCTCCTTCAGATTCATCCTCCCGCATCTCAGTCAGAGCCTCTCTGTAATTAGCCGGGTTCATCTGATAACTTTTGTTCAGCCAGGCCAGATTAATGAGCAAACCAAGAATCAATAATGTAAAACTGATTGCATAAGTAATAGTAAGTTCAATTTCAAGATGACACATACGTTTTCTTGTCTCCAAACCGGGGGTTTGAGTCTAGTGCCTCTCTAAATGGACCGTAAAAAGAACTTGCATACCTGTTGGCAATAGATAAATGGCATTGTTTAGGACCATATTATATACAAGACATAAAAAGGAGATGGATGAAGCTTAATAAAAACATCCACCAATCCATCTTTTTAAGTATAATTTATATTCTTATAGCATTGTTCATCAACGAATAAACTCAGTAACAAGTAGCAAATAAGATAGTTCATGGCAGCAAGAAGATGCATATCGAAAGGAATTTGAATGCTCATAACTATGACAGTAAGGATGCTTAAATTGCTTATAAGTTGGATGAGAAAGAAACCAACTTCTTCACAATGGAACAGTTCCACATAAAAAATGAATCAATGTGCCACACATTTTGGATCTCCTTAATATCCCATGATAGAACATAGATATCCATTGATACTACCTCTAGATCCCACATAAACACATTCTAAGTTATAACAGATCAATGAAAAATAATGCTACATCCTTAGTTATTTTGAGTTCCAATTTTCAAATGATCTTTTTCTTTTCATTGGAGAGATATTTCTAAATTTTGGATGCATCTATATATCTCCATAACTAACTACATCTTCAGTAATTTCCAATGCAAGCTGGCATAAACAGAAAATGAGATAAGAAAAACAAATGGCAAGTAAAAAATTACTTTGCTGTATAGGACATTATAGAAACATGTTGAAAGCCTTCAGCATCAAGAGCTGCACGCAGTGCTCCTACCCGACCATCCATCATATCACTAGGACTGACAACATCTGCTCCAGCTTCGGCCTTTTTGTAAATTAAAGAGACAAAAAAAAATGTTGGTGGTGTTATCGAGTAGTGTAGCAAGAAAACCTTAGATATTGGGAACATAAAAGCATATTATGATTTCCTCAGTATACTCAACCAATAATCTCCCTGAAACTCATGGAATTTTTTTTACTTGTTGATAATTACAATAAAGCATCAGTTCTTTCTTTCCTCTTTTACTTTATTTTTTTCATCTGCGAGTTGAGACGCCATGTTGAACCCATTATTACATGAATCAAAATACACCCATAAACAAAGGAAACTTATTTGAAAGTAAATGAACATTTCAAGGCCTTACTGAAGGCAATCAATGCGTTCAGTAAATCTTAAAAAAAATGATTCGTAACTGCCTACAGTTGAAAATGTGTATAGCAGACAGTCATATTACCTGGGCTACAGCTTGTTTACATAGCTGATGAACTGTCTCATCATTCATAATAACTCCTACAGAATATCAATGATATATAATGTAATTAGTACTCTATTGACCTTAATCAAGAAGGACCACTACTTTCAAAGTTTTGCAGAATATCTCCTACTCTTTTCCCAACCAAAGGTGCTTCAGGAAGCAAATAGAGCCACAGACTACATAGTGAATTGATGGCAATTATTTTAAGGGAAAATAAAATGCTTCTTGAATAATACTATTAGAATAAAGAAAAAACAAACTAAAATTCAACAATTACTAAACTAAAGCTAGAAGTCAATACATGGCAAAGGTGAGAATGCCAATTCCATTCCAACCTCTTACATAGATATGAGCATTGCTTTTTTCAGTATGGAAAAAATCATGAAAATCTGATCTAGTTCTCCAATAAAGGTACAATTGGGACTTGGGAGAAATGCATCACCAGCAGTTGGAAAATGGAAGACCAAGAGATGGGACTGAGGCAGATAAGCAAGTTGATCTGAGAGACAACTGTTGGAGGAAATTAGAGATTCCTATATTAGCTGGAGTGGATGCTAACGACTAGGTTAACCAGGTTGAGAAGTATTTTCAGTTGAACTGGATTATGTTGAAGAGAGGATACAAGCAGTTATGATGGCAATAGAGGGGTGTGCTTTGTCATGGTTTGAATGGGTCGAGTCGTTGCACTCAGAACCTAACTTAGTGCTTAGGCATGCGGTCATTAGGCATTTTGAGCCATCTATGATCCAATATCCTTAAAAATTCTTGCTAGGTCTGTAGCAAGAGGAATCAGTGCAAGAATATAGGGAGCAATTTGAGACTTTTGCAGGACCACTTCTCATCATAAAGCAAGATCTCCTTTGAGGAATTTAGTATCCATGCTTCAAATTCTCAAAGCATTTCTCATGAATTAAGTCAATGAATCATGTTCAATAAGACATACATAATCCATGTTTTGAGGTCAGGACGTGGGAAATAACAACATAGATTCAAATATAAAGAGAAGTAGAGAATAAACTATAAAAACCTATACTTCTGCATTTTTCTCAAGAGTCTTCCAACTTTGAGTATAAAAGACAAATTTGACAGCATACCATCTTCTCTAACTATGCCATCATGCCCATCTGACGAATAAGGATCTAATGCAACATCTGTATAGATAACCTGAAGAAAGATTGAATGAGAAAGGTTATTGGCTTCACTTTTTATATGCACCAGAAAATATAATATCCTCAAAATATGGAAATCATGTTCACTTACAAGGTCTGGGTACTTATCCTTGAGCAAACGTATTGTCCGAGGCACTAAACCATTTTCATTGTATGCTTCATCTCCTGTGGGAGACTAAAGGGGGAAATCTGTTATACTAGATTGCACTACAGTTATCCTACTGAAAGCCTATGGTATGCAGGAGAGAGAATAGAACCTTCAAAGCATCTGGAATTTTGGGGAAGAGCACGACACTATTAACACCAACATCCCGTGCTTTTGCAACCTGAAGCACAAAATGCCCACTGAAAATTAGTAACTTTAATGAGTTCTATAAGATATAGCCAGAATAACATCACCATCACCCACACAGTTTAGGAATATAAAAAAGAAAAAACCTGCCAGCTTCCCGCAGCATAGCATGATTCAAAAAGGTCAGATACTTAAAGGAACAATAAAATGTGGCAAAACTCCTTGATCAAATTAAAAGAACATCAAACTTCTAATGAGTAGCTAAAATAATACTCAAAACAATGAAGCTGATCCATAAACAGCAACAACGAAGTCTTTTCCCACGAGGTAGGTCAGCTACATGGATCATGGCTACATACTAGATAATACAGTGCTGTATTGTTTTGTAGCTCAAAATCATAAAAGTAGCAAAGCACATAAAAATATTTTTATATTGATTCTCATAGAAGTGACATGAAAGCAAAAGGAAATAGTTCTGAGACATATTGGAACAAAATTATGGAAAGGAAAGTATAAAAAATCTCTAATTAAACTTTAAGATGCGCATCTTATAGCAGTAGACAGACATCTCTAACCCAGATTCACTATTACTTTTAAATGGTTTGGTTTTGTTAACTTGTGATTCACTCTACTACATTTCTAAAATTCCACTCACTTTATAACTATCAATGCTAAATATAAAGAATATAATAATGAAATCAACGCTTGATGCAAACAAGGAACTCATTTAAGCCATGCATGAGAGTACGAGACACATATACAGTAGAAGATAATAACCTCTTCTACAAGTCCATGCCTCCACCCAAGCCTGTAGCATCCAGGCATAGCCCCGATTGGAGTATCCTCTTCACCTGCAAGTTCAAACTCAAATGTTCTCATAATCCAAAATCAAATAATCAAGAGCATACTATACAACCTAGTAGTACCTAGTACCTACAAATGAAAATTAGTATATCCCAATTCTAATATCTAATATTGCACTGGTCATCGCCTCAGTCCATGACTTCTTTAAATTCTCACTTTAGTCTTTGTAAGACTCAGTTCTCTTTAGTATTTGTACTTAAAAATAAAATAAAAGAAAAAATTAAAATAAATAACTTGTAAAATCAATAATTAAAAATCCTCGGTCCTTGACCTTTAAAAGTTCTCAATTTCTAATTTCTATGATATTGTAAAACTTGGTTACTTCTCTGGCATTTTTAGAAGTGAAAAAATGAAATGAAACTAGAACAGTGTTTTACTCAAAATGCATATAAGTAGTAAGCGTTAAGTTCTAATTAAGCACCACGAGCAAAGAGACCAACCTTCGTGAATGAAAAGGGGATACACGAAATTCGCCGGCGAAATGCTCGTTTCCTGAAAAGCCGACCGAAGCGCAGGCGACTTCCGGTTCCGGCGAGGACGCCGGTGAAGAGGCTGATACAAAATTCAACAAGCGAAACCAAACCAATTAAACCATTGCAAAGCCAAGCGTGGTTAGTTAGCAGCAAGGAAAAAAACAATGAATGGACTCACAAGTGAAGGGACCACCGGAGTTCCGACCGGAGCCGCCGGTTTTGGCGGCACGGGAGGCGCCGACGGCACCTTGCCGGCGACAACGGCGGCTTCGAACTCCGAATCGCTGGCTCTGACGACGAAAAGGCGTTGAGAGCGAGGAAATTTGACAGGTTGAGGAAAAGAAAAGTTGAAGGTCCTCTGTGGCGCTCTGAGACCATGGTAGCTCTGGGAACTCAACGCAGAGGGAGGTGCATTAGGGATTGAAGAAGCCATTGATTGATTGCACCGAGCCCTTGAATTTGCGATTGGTTGAATAATAATACAAGAGATTCTGAGGTGAAGATGCAGAATGGGGTTGGAAAAGGAAGGGTGGGTTAATAGGATTGGGGGAGAATACAGACAACCAATGAGAAAAGAGTCGCAGGATGAGGATAAGTAAGGAGCTACGCACAGGATTCAATACTTTACCACCCACCCCTACGTCACAGTCAATTTTCTAAATTTTCTAAATGTGCTTTTCTTTACGTATTTAGTTTTAAAACAACGTTATTAATTCATTTAAATTAAAATAAGCTATAAATTGAACATATATTAAATTCCACAAATTACCACCCATAAGAATCGTATGGAGTTCAATGATGATCTGCACCCGGAATTGGATCCAATGTCTTCTACTTGCAGTGCAGAGTTACTTGTAACTTTTTTCTATAAGAACAAATAAATGTTTAAGAGCCAAGATTGATGTAATTTAAAAAACAACCATAGAGAATCTAAATCCGTGTTCGACAATCGATATACGTATGTGTCGTTATTACAACTTACAAGTAATTTACGTCTCAATGTTTTGGGCTTCTAAATGGGCTCACAACAATACCTGAAAGTGAAGAGGCCCATACTCACTACTTGAGTTGGTTGTTTTCTAGATTAATCCATTTGAACACAGTTTATGACTTCAATGGGGATTAGTAACAGTTTGATGTGTTGGTTTAAGAGCAAATCCACTCATGAAACTCTCCGTGAAAGTGCACCACAGCAGCGACACAAAATATATAATAGAACATGTAGAGCTGAGCAAGGATATGATAGAAACAGAAAATAGATCATTTCTGCGATGAACACAGTATAACCAGTGAAATATACAGGGCACCAGTCTGTTGGTTATTTATTTGTAAATGTATAAGTCTTAAAAAGAAGTATATATAACTGAAGGATATAAGAAACGTGCTAATATTAATATATTATAATGTGTGTGTAGGTAGGTGGCTCGTGGCTGGGGGTAGGGGTGGGGTTGAGTGAGTGCGTGTGGGAGATTGGGAGCTATAGTTTGACTCAAAATAGTTATGATATTTTTTTTTGTTTTGGTTCAATTAATTATTCTTTTACACTCGTGTATGGTTCAGATTATTTAAAGAACCGAATTGAACAAAATCAAACCACTCTTGGATAGGTTTGGATTGATTTGTTTTTATAAAGTGGTTTGATTCAATTCTTCCTCAAAAAAATTAGTTGTTTTTTATTAAGCTTGATTTGAAATCGGTTTGATTTCAATGGTTTGATTAGATTTTATTATAAATTTCTCCTTAATTGGTCATTTATAGTTGAGTATTTTATTTTAGAGAAAAATAGTTATATATTAATAGTGTAAAAAAAATTACATAGTCTTTCAATCACTCATAAATTTATCATGTATGATAAATTTATTGACTTTCACAATAATTATCTTAAAGTAATTCAAATATTGATTTATAATCAAATAACATTATAAAAATATTTTACACTATTAATATATATATAGACATTAAACTCTTTATTTTAATCACTTTTTTCATTTATGGGACATAAAATCTTACCAAAAAAATTTGAATTTAGTTTCACTTGAATCAATAATATTTTAGTGAAATTTTATATGACTTAAATAATTTATAGAAATACAATCATATAATAATTACTTGCTAATATTTTAAATATTATTTTATCCATTAAAATAAAATTTTAATTATTTTTTATATATGTAAAAAAATTAAACTTAATTTATGAGAACTTAAATTTATTAATTAGATCGATAAAAATTATTTTAGATAAACATTTGTTAAAAGTGTCATTTTTCTATAATATTGACACGTTCTACGTTCTTTGCATTATAGGGTGTAATTAATTTAATGTTAATTAATCAGGGGGAAATTTACTTAACATTTTCCTCTCGTATAACTCTCTCTATATATATAGGTGGGTAAAAAATATTTTCTCAACCCGTTCTATTAAAAGTTGATTGAGTAAACTCATTTGATAAAATAATATTAAATAGTGGATTAAGTACAAAATTGAGTTTCGACAGTGTGAATGAAAAATCTTAATTCAGAAGAGATACTCCATTATAGTTTGTCTGGTTTGAAAGACAAAAATGAAATGGAACCCATGAAAATAATCCTGTCAGTTTGTTTGTTAGAACAAATTCACAAGAGAATTAACCTTAAATTAAGTGGGATATATCGTATTATTTCTTACTTATCTTTTACATATTTCTACTCATTTCACCATCTCTCTCCTCATCTATTATTTATCTCTTTCAATCAAACACCTCCAATTTTCACTTTTTTTCTTTACTAATTCTTTTTATTTCTATCTGTGCTATTTATTTTCTCTCTATTAAATATAGCCTTTTTAGGAATTAGTACCAACAATAACCATTTACAAAACTCATAAACGCTAGCTACCAAAGGAGAGAAACTGCAGCACATTTTCCTACTTAAACACAAGGGCAAAGAGACAATTTATAATTTGACTATTGAAGTTTAAACCAGCCCAATTTGACTATTTAGTTTTACTTTGGGACTTACAATGGTCTGTGTAACAAGCCCGATATCTAGGAATTGAATGCAATCTCGAAATCCAAAATTAAATTTCTCAATCTTAATAAATAAATGAAAGTGATCATGTGGCTTTTTTATTTGAGATTTTCATTTTTTTGCAACGACCATAAAAATAATAAATTGTTAAAATATAACTCCAAGCAGTTGTTTAATGACAAATGAGTTTGAGATTATGGTTGACATACAATATTACCGCATGTTTGAATCGTGACTACATTAACTTATTGAAATTAATCAAGTTTTGCAACAAATATTTCGTGAATTCTTTATTTCATCAATATGGTTTGTCTTTCATCAATATTGTTTTGTTATACGAAGAAGAAAGCAAGAAGATTATTGTGATATATTTTTTTTGTCAGTCAGAAAATAAAAACAAAAATTAAAAAATATAAAAAAATCCTAGACTAATGAAAATGTAATAATATAAAATATATCACATTATGTGACATGACAAATGAGATCACATGTCAGCATATGATTGAATTAAGTGACCAAGACATTAAATTCCTTAAACTAAACTTATTTTAAAGCCATAATTCGATCAATTTTTATGATGAGTTCCTTTCGATTTTAAAATAATTTGATTTGATTCAGTTGTTTTTTCTTTTTGTATTTTCCGTTGCAATCATCTTAAAAGTTACAAATTTTAATGCTGCTATAAATATAATACCTTAATAGTTATGTTATTTGGATTGGTTTGAGTAATAAGAGTGCCAACTGAATGTTTTGGATTGAGTTTGAGTTAGATTAAAATGGTGAACGACAATTTACTCATTAATAATTAACTTATAATACACTAAACGTCACCATACAAATATGGTATATAGGATAAATATTAGGCCCAAACTGAGAAGTGTTGCACTCCCTTGAAATGAGTGCATGTACATCACACCTCTATGCACATTTTATTCGTTCATTATTAGTTTTTTTTTTTTTGCAATTCGTTAATTTGTTTTATGAATGGATATCTAGCTTATTTTTTGAAAGTTCATTATATATTTATAACTTTTTTATCTATAAAAATAGTTTTATTCTAAATATTTCCTCTCTGAATCCCTCCCTCCCCCCTCTCAAAATTTGATAGTCTCTATACTTAATTTGCTTTCACTTTAACTATATGAATATTAATATATCCATGATAATTTTACATTCCGATCCACAATTGACCGATAGAGAGATCACTAGAAAAAGAAAGGTTGAAGAAACATAGGTGAAACATTTGAAGAGAATTGGGCAGTACAACTTTGACACGTCTAAAGTGAAATGATCAAATATGATAGAGAAGCAACAAGCAACAAACTCTCAATTATACAAACGACATCTGAAGATGAGCCTTTGAACATGAAGAAGAATTAACCACCTAATACATTTTTATTCATATATAATCCAGTTGATTTAGGAGAAATTGGTGGATGATTGACCATTTGTCAATTAGAATAATTCGTCTAATTCATTTAATTTTATCTTCACAAAAAAATTGATTAAATTTAAAGTATGGATATGGATTGATTAAGTCATGGATACATAAATCATTTTGTCATCTTTATTGAGTGATGAAAATATTATTAACATGTGACTCGTTTTTATTTTTATAAGCAAAGGGTTTACTACTTTTTTTTAAAATATAGGAAGTGTTGAAAGTCAATTCCAAGATCTTTTATTTTTTTATATCACCCAAATTCAAACCAATTGTTCATCTTCCTTACTGAAAAATTCCAGACCTATGAATAAACATCATCCCATTGTATATCTCACAAATACCATTACATAAACTTAGATTTGCCATTCAGACGTTAGAGAAATTTTAAGCTGCTAGCTGCAGAGTAAAAAAGCTATAAATCAACACTCATTTATATTTGCTTGGACCCACTCAAGATTTCAAATTTTGCTCCGTGGGACCCTATTTTGGTCCCAACTCCCGGCCTTTTATTTATCTTTGTCCCCTTTACCATTTACTATACAAACATTAATGGTAACCTTTGTATTAATGTAGTATGCATTCTTGTATGTATAGTGGTCCCTCTATTATTTTCATTTTAGTTTTCTTGGTTGGACCTTCAATTCTGCAATTTCTGATAATAATATTCTTGGTGCATTGTGTGATGTGGACTTGTTATTTACCCAAAGTGAACAATCAAAGCAGATGAAAGATTTATTTCCATGTTTTTAATCTTCCCAATTCGAATTGGAAATTGACTACAAACAAAGAATCAGGTCTAGGGCGATGTCAACATTGCGTCCAATTTCAGGTAAGCACACATCTATTTTGTGATATTCGGTGGGATTTCATGAAGATCTTGTTATTGTTGTTTGCTTAAATTTGGGTGCAAAATAGCTAACAACATTAATTATATTAGGCTATCATACTAGTAAGCAAAAAAATCACATATAAAAAATGATGAAACATCACAATAATCACCTAGGTTTGAAGCAATGAAGCTATTAGGAATAGGAGTTCATAGAATCTTAATTGATCTGTAAATGTTGATTGTTTATCCAAGTTAGTTTTCAAACATATCTTTTAGTTTATTCGGTATTTTCGTGCCCGACAAAATGAGTTTGTCATGTATAACGAGTTGATGGGCTTGAGCACGTGAATATACTTAACATAAAAAAAATACAATTTCTTCACTTTTTATAAGAAACAGATATACACACAAATATTTTCAGTGCCAAACGTCACAAATATAAAAAGAGATCAGCGGCCACATCATTTGGGTTACATGAAATGATGAGTGGAATTTTTTCATTAATTAACTTAATTTCTATAAACATTTAAAAAAAAAGCACTGCAACAAATGGTCCTTTTTCTTTTTATAACAAAATGATGATAATAAAATGTTCCTCCTATTAAATTAGGGGTCACATCCTACATTCCCCAGCGAAATGTTAGGCTAAAGTAAAGTAGGCTGAGGTAAGATTATCCGTTAGTTGGAGGAAAGTCTCCAAAATGATCTTACCCAATGCATGCACTTTAGATTTTACACACAGCACTGTGTATTTTACAATGGCAAAATTCACAAAAGTGGGTAGACTTGGCAAGAACATTAAAATAAGGTAAAAGCGAACAAAAATAAACCCCACTCATTGCCCCAGGAAAATTAATATATCTAGTTGAGAAAATTAAGAGGAAAGTAATAGCGGTTTAATCTATCTACTATCGATATAATAAAATGTACACCGGAAATTACCTCAATAGACTCGACAGCTGTTGAAGATGGTTAATTTATTACATAAACTTTCTAATTGCACCCCAACATTAAATATTCCTTTTTAAATATTAAATATTTATTATATCATTTCTTTCACCTCTCCTACACATTCTCTCTTTAAAGCATAGACAATGATATTATCCATATCATACTAAGTTAGGAAAAAAGGTTGCTTTAATTTTCAAAGTGACAGTCATACATATGCATAACTAAAATGATAAATAATAATTAATATTCTTATGACATTGGTCAAATAATTAAAATGACAACTTTTTATTGAGATTTTTAAAATTATATTGTTTATAATTTATTTTAGGTTCTTTTATGATTTTTATAATATTTTTAAATTTTTTTTAACTAATGTCTTAAATTATTGATTAGCATGACCCATTAGAATAAGCCAATACTATCCACAACCCAAATTCAACCTGCTTTCCATCATGATGATGACCGAATGGGAACAAAGATCTTGGGTTTTTTTCCTTAGCAATCAAATAAAATCCAATTGAAAGGGGAAAGAGAGAGCTAGTTTTTATGTGTGGTGGTTGTACCAACGCGGTAGAGAGAATCTAGAGAGAAAGATCTCAGCATGAAGACACACACAAAAATAACACCACATCCATGCCACTGTGCCACCACAGTTTTTTTTTTCTCATGCACCCACTAATAGCAAAACCAAAAAAAAAAAAAAAAAAAAAAAAGCTAAGAGGGATAATTACATTCCACCTCTCCTTCCAATTCTCGCTGTCTCTTTCTTTCTCTTCCTCTCTCTCCGTGCGTGACACTGAATTACTGATATATATTTATATTTTAACCAGCTATATATATTGTAAGAAAACATAGATAATGTGTTCATCAGCTTATTCTCAAACCTGATATGGAGTTTCTGGATACCACAAAACTACAGTTACAACAACAACAACTGCAACAACAGCCACAACATTTTCATGTGTTGGCAGTGGACGACAGTGTCATAGATAGGAAGCTTTTGGAGAGGCTCCTTAGAGGTTCTTCATGCAAAGGTAGGAACAATATACCCCTCGTTTTCTTTTTTCCTTCTTATTCTTCCATAGCCTCCTAATGTTGGTACGTCCGTACCATCTTAATTCGTAGGTTTTGTGTTGTTAATTGGTTTATGGTTTTGTGGATAATTATTATGTTTGATTATATTTGTTACTTAAGTAGTTACCTGCGTCGACTCTGGAGACAAGGCTTTGAAATATCTTGGGCTAATTGATGAGCTTGATGATACTTCAACCACTTTAGAATCAGAATCTTCTCATCCTCCACCTCAACCATTACAGCAAGAGGTAATGATCTTATTATTAATTTGATTCTTCCTCTTCAATGGTTTTAAGATAAGTGTGCTTTTTGTGTGTACTACATTTGAGCCAGGCTATTTTATCGCATATATATCGAAGTATTTAGGAAGTTTCTTCATTTTATGGACTTTTTTTTTTTGTTTCCGTACATAGAAATTATTATCATAAAGTAAGTTATATGCTTAATTCACTCACAACATTTCTCGTTTTCAAAACAAGCTAAGCTAGACCGTTACTTCTAATTCTAAATGACTTCCATTTCGTTGTAATGCAGCATTAATTATTCCTTTCATCATGTAATTAAACTCTTTTCCCCCCCTTAAATAACAAAACTCAATTGCCAAAATGCCGTCTATATATACGTTTTTTTTTCTATCATGATTACAAGGGAACAGAGTTACTTCTCTACATTTTTTTAAAATAGTAAAAAGAAATAAAAAGAGAAGATGAAAATTGAATAAGATATGAGAGCGAATGGTTAATTATTTAGGGAGAGAAGAAGTTAAATGGAAAATAAAATATAGAGAATTAAGTACGATAGTTAATAAAAAATAGGGATTTAACAAAAAACACTAAAATGGAATATCTTCATTGTAGTTATAAATTATTGTTGTTGTTGTGGTTGTTGCTAAATAATAGGTATAAGTAATGTATAGACACGTAGTAAGGGTAAAAGGATGAGATTAGGGAATATCTTTTGTCCTAAAATTACCTTCAACAAGATAATATAGCAATCGCGAGGAGATTTCAAAAATTGTTGGTTAATGTAAATATATAACATGGAATTCTTGTGGAATGACGTAAAGGATGGCTAATCTCACCAGAGTCATAGTAAAGTGACTTTCCATTAAGTTGCACATTTCTATTTCATCACCACTTCCATTCATTGAGATCGCGCATGCATAAATCAAAATGCACTATGATATGATATATGGATCTCAACATAAGATTATCTTTTTAATGCGTAACTGTTTATGCTGGTTTTCTTGAAGAACTGATAGCATTATATCCCGCGAATTTATTTGATCATGTCATAACATAAAGAAAGAAAGAAAAATAATACAAGTTAATGAATTAAACTTTTTGTAGAAAAAGTGGAGACTTTTTGAATGCGCTGTACGTACTCCTAAATATTGTTGTTTTGATTCACGATTGCCACGCTCCTAGAATCGTTTCTACTCTTGTATACACCAGTGTTCTTTATAAGGCCCTCTCTTTTGGAAAATATAAACGGGTACAAAAAGGTTTTGGTATACACCATTCAATTTGGTTTTTGCTACCTCATACTGGTCATTTCATTTCGCTCCTTTTAATTTCATTTCATCACCGTAATATATATATATATATATATATATATATATATATATAGTGGGGGTGAGATATTCCAAATTAATAGCTAGCAAACAGTAACATGTACTTGATCTGTTGCATCTTTTGAAATGCAGGGAATCAAAGTGAATTTGATCATGACAGACTATTGCATGCCTGGGATGAGTGGCTATGATTTACTCAAACGAGTCAAGGTCAAACACACAACACACTCTTATTCCCCGACATATTCCCGAAATCCCCTCTATCTTTTTTAGCTTGAATAGCATGTACTGACAAGACTGAAAAAGATGTCAAACATTCCCTTCTCCTTCAATCAAGAGTTGCACTAATTTATATATATATATATATATATATATATAATCATTCATTTATTTGCAGACTGCAAAGAACCAGTTAATTAATTTTCATAACTTGAACATATATGGCTTTGTTTTTATTCTGCATTATATATAACTTTAAACGAGTGAGTGATACTTCAAATTTTCAGTAAAAAGAAAGATAAAGGAAAAAGGAAAAAAGTTACAGATTTCAGGATCTAAGCGCTTTTACTTTTTTTCTTTTTTTATTATTTGGTTTTTTTTTTTTTGTTTTCCTTTTTTTCTTCTTTTGACATTGCTTACTACCGCTGTAGGGATCTTCTTGGAAAGATGTTCCAGTCGTGATTATGTCATCAGAAAATGTACCTTCCAGAATCAGCATGTAAGATTTCCTTGCTTCATTGTGGAAATGAGTTTCCCTTTAAAAAAATTTTTTTAGAAATTTTGAGGATTACTTTTCTTTCATTTAGTACAATTTTAAAAATTGTATCATTTTTTTAACTAACTATAAATATTAGTTGTTAGTAGAAATGATCAAACTGATGATCTTTTTTACCTTCCCTTTACCCTTATATTAATCCAACCCACCTTAATCTGTTGTTGTTTCCTTAATCTTTTTTTAAAATTGTATACTTTCTGCAGTGCATGCAAGAAATTAGTGCACTAGTCAGAAAATTTAGAGACGAAAATTGCTTAATATTACATGTAAATTATTTCGTCTCTATCATGTAATTGACAAGTTGATTAAATTGTTGATAGGTGCTTAGAAGAAGGGGCAGAAGAGTTTCTATTGAAGCCTCTTCAGTTATCGGATTTGGATAAGCTTCAGCCGTACTTTCTGAAATCGCTTGACAATTCTTGTGAAAAAGAATCTGCTAACAGTTCCATAGATTCAGACAATGACAATGTCATCAACAACAACAGCAATAACAGTAACAATAACAACAACAATAGTATTAGCAAAAGGAAGGCCATGTCTCCTGAGCCTCATCAGGAGGAGAGATCAAGACCCAAAATGAAAGAGTTAGCGGTGGTGTAAAAAAAAAAAAAACACTAGCTATGTATAGAGAGTGGTCGATCGATGCATGCATACGTATTATACATTATAGTTTATGACTATGATCCTAATTATGGTTATCTCCTCAACTCTCAATTAATGAATTCCCAGTGCGTACTAATGTTATTCACAAATCACAATTACCATTTACCTTCTTCCTTTCCGCATGTTACATGCCACTTGCCAAACTTAATCACAGTCAGACGACTTAGACAAATCAGAAGGAACGTTTTTTTTTGAGGAATGGAATTTGTAGTCTCTTAAACTATCTTCGAATTTGAGTTTAGAGGTGATCTAATAAGTTTAAGTGTTTAACAACAACTATGAATGAATGTAAACTCTGAGACTATCTTAGAATTTGAGTTTAAATTTATCTTAAACCCAAAAGTTAATTAGTTTAAGAAGTGAGAATATTATGTTGGCCATACAAAAGTTAATTAACGTGGATCGATCTCCGGCAGCCATATATAAGAGATAGTAGCTATCTTTCAAAATCCTTAAGTTGTGTCTACTGCTCTTGCTTTCAACATATATACGCAATAGACCGTAACTGAACTAGTTTGCTGGCAAGAAGTAATATCACCGCAGACAAATGGTGTGGCGTGGGGTATTGAGTTACAGTTACATTACTGTGATGGGACAGTACGTGCTTTATACTGTGTTTCCAATGTGAGTTCACTGAGTTGCATGTGTTATGAGCTTTTTCTTAATTTTAAGTTGAACCTTTATATGTCTTGCCCTCATTCTCCAAATTAAGCTCCTGAATACCCCATTTTCAAATTAAATGCTTAGATACCCCTTATTTGTCCAATGTGAATTTGGATCCTTACCGACCGAATTCACAATTTGTTTTCGACAAATATTGTGCACTCATATTAAGAATTAGATTTTTTTCATAAACCGAATTCTTAAAGTTTTTTTTTTTGTTATTTAAAAAATTATTAAGAAATAGTTTTATTAGGTAAATTATTTTTCCTCTTTTTTTTTTTACTATTTTTTTTTGTCTTATGCATTTTAAAACATCCATATTGATTTTTTAATTGTGAAATAACTTCATTAAGTCAAATTTCACAATTAAAAAACCAAATAATGTTTTAAAATGTATTATAATAAAAAAATTAATACAAAAAAGAAGGGGGGAAATATTTTACCTAATAAAAAATATTTTTTAATAACTTTTAAATAACAAAAAATATATAAAAAAAAAACTGTTAAGAATTCAGTTATGGGAAAACGAATTCTTAACGTGGGTGCGAAACTTTTTTCTGAAAACAACTGCTGAATTTGGTGGTTAAGGACTCGAATTCACTAGGGGAAAAAAAAAGAGGGATATTTATGTACTTAATTTGAAAAGGGGATATTCGGAAGCTTAATTTGTGAGAATAGGGAGACAGGATAAAAAGGTCTTTTAAGCTGTATATGTGGTACTTAAACTCGAGAACTTTCATTAAGTTAATAATCTCACTTGGTGGTTAACTTTAATTTGTACTTTTTTAATAAAATATACTTATCTTTTTTAATAATAATGAAATTAATAATGATAAAAATCAATCTTTTAATTGAAATTGAATTATTGTTGACACAAGTTAATAACCAACAATGGTTGGTGCGAGTGCGATTTGTGTCTTTTAATTAAGTGGTTCAATGTTTGAATCTTGATTGACCATTGTGTATGAAATAAATTGGATTAAAAAAAGAATATTTATTTTGTATGCGCTCAAAGTTCTCCACAAAGATTTGTTAACGAAAACAACTTTGTACCAATATATTTTTTAAAACTATTATTTTAATAGTAATTGAATAAATTATGGTACAAATTACCTTTTTTTAAAATTCTATCATAATTAATTCTTTTATTATTAAAAATGGTAATTTGTGTACCAAATATAATGGTATCTCCAATTATAGTCCCTTTGAAGCAATGTTGTGAAAATCGGTGTGAACTGGCTGGGTGAATCGGTTCAACCGGTACCTGGTGGCATGACCGGGCAGGTTTGGTTATTGGATCGACCAAGCATCTGGCCCGGGATGATCCGGTCAGACCCGATCAATTTTGTGGCGACCCAATGATCCGACCGGTTTTTGAAATCCGGTCTGGGTTTCGCTTTCACTTTGCCGCCTTCACGCTCTCACGCTTCAGCTGTCACTGTCACCAGGTACCATCCCACCACATCATCGATTCACGCTTCGGTCGTCATAGGTAGTTGCTATTTACACTCTCTTTTATTATTAATACACTTTACTTGTATTATCAACTTTAATATTTTAATTTTTATTTTGAATTTTTGAGTATGAAATTATGGATGAACTTTTCTTAATCAAATAATGTTAGTTATATACGTATATATAATATAATTTTGAATTTTTTTAATATAGATCGGATCAAATCGGACCAGTTACTAATCCATCGGTTGGACTACTGACCCACTATCTCTACCGGGTCAATAACTGGGCAGGATTTTATAACATTACTTTGAAGCGTAAAAACAATGGTATGAGACAAATGTATGCATTTTAATTAGGGTCATATTCTATGGTTGTAATTAAATTAATTTTAATTACAAAATAATTTATATCACAATTAATTTGGTTGAGTAAGTGTGTGGGTTGTTATAAATTTCTTGATACTTATCTTCAATTCATATAGATTAAAAAAATTATATCACAATTAATTATTTTCATTTTAAAATGGTAATTTGTATCAATTAATTTAATTACTCTTAAAAATATAAATTGCATTGTACTCAATTTAATTTGACATTAAAGGGTAACATTTTAAAAAGATAAATTGTGTTTTGAATTAATTACATAACAAAAACTTGTCTCTGTTGTGTAGTTCATTGACACTAGGGTGTGTAGGTTATTTACGAATAAAAATAACTTAACAAAAATAGTTTTTTTTTTATATTTTTGTTTCATATAATGAAAATAAGTTTTCATTTTTTTTAAGTTGAAAATAAGTTTTTATTGAATAGAGTACATGACGGAAACTTATTCATTCTGTGAAAAAAAATTATTTTTGTCAAAAGCATTTTTGTTTAAATAATTCCAAAAAAAGGTTAGGATGTGAACTTCGAGAAACTCGAGGTTTGAATAATATGAGCCCAATCCAAATTACTTATTAGACTCAGTCTCAAAACATCACATTACTTAATGCAATGTTATGTATAATCTACGCTCATTAGTTTTAAGAATTAATGAAAGAGTTTGTTAGAAATGTAGTTTGGTGTAAAAAAATTATATTATTAACCGATCAAATGTTATTTTTATACATTTTTTAAAATCTTATTATAAAACTCAATCAACTTCTTATGCATACTTATTTATAAAAAAATAACAATATAAAAATATTTGTATTATTTGTACATATATTATTTATTCTTAATGAAATCAATTAAAGAGAATACCAAAATAAAAAAATGCGCAAATTTTGATATATATATATATATATATATATATATATATATATATATATATATAAGAGGTATATATAATGGCCACATTGAAGATCCAACTTAAGATCTCAAACATAATACCTAGACCCAAGTCCACCTAGTGGGTTAGAGGTATAAAATATGTAAATTTTATTGGATTTTATCAAAATTGTGAAAAAAATTGAAGACTAAAATTATGAAAAGAAATAGAGAACCATAATTGTGAAAAAGCAATTAAAGGAGAACTAAAAATGAAATTTAACCTAAAAGTAAAATTAAATATTCAAATATAAGAATAAAACATGTAGCTCAAGAATAATAATAATAATAATAATAATAATAATAATAATAATAATAATAATAATAATAATAATAATAATAATAATAACTAAAATTACTCTTATTAGTAATAATAAAATTCTCTTAATCATAGAAGAATAACTCAAATAAATGCAATTGTTCAAGATAAATTTTCAGATTTGTGATATAAAAATAGATAATTAGAATTAATTATGATAAAAGTTACTTTTGAATTGTGTAAGCAAATTAAGTCAACCATTTTTGTGATAGTAAAGAGTAAATTACACTTGCAACGTCTGTACTTTTTTCAAATTGTACTTGATACTCCTTCTTTTTTACATATACAAAAAATCCCTTAATTATTTAACTCATATTATACCCATATTCCCTCCCTCTTAAACACAGTTTAATAATTTAACAGAAAATAAACATATACTAATCACATGACTTTTAATAAAAATTTATGTCTAAAATATCATATCTTCTTCCTCAAAATCATATATTGGATTTTACAAATTCTCCTCTTCTTCAATAAACCCTGTTCACTTATCACCACCACATCCTTCTCTTCCTCCTCCCTCTCCCACGACATCATTATCTCTTTCTCGTCATTGTCGTCCCCGCCCACCATCGTGGCGTTCAGGCATACTCACTCCCGCCGGAGCAACCACCACCACCATAGCCACCACCTCCACCATAGTCGCCGTCGGCGCCACCGCTATATCCACCTCCATAACCTCCTCATCTCCAGCCGTAGCTTTGACCACCATCACTGTTGCGTTTGGTTCCCTGGACACTGATGAAAGTTAACGAAGGGGATAAAATAATGTATAAAAAGAAAGGGGTATCAAATACAATTTGAGAAAAAATACAGGAGGTGCGAATGTAATTTACTCTAAAAGACAATTTTGTTTTCTCGAATGTTTTAATTGACGTTAATTAACAACATTAACATAAAGGGATAAAAGTAATGTAAAAATGGAAGGAGTATCAGGTACAAACTCTAGTAACAAATACAAAAATTAAATTTTAATGTAAAAAAATAAACTTTGTTTACGTAGAGGACGTGTATAGTGCATGTTTGGATTCTCATCCAATTTGCGGCAACACGTGTTCTGAGATATCCATCAAAAGAACACACAACACATCCCTTCAATCCATTTGCAAAACACAGTTTGGATCCCTCGATCCATTTGCAAAACAGTTTGGAAACCAGCAGCCAGATACTCAAACATATCCTATATGGCTAAACACGGAAAAATACAGGTCAACTATTAGTAAACAGGGTTTGCAAAACACGCGCTTCTTTAGTGTGGATTTCATTTAGATTTTAGAGATTTATATAAATTAATTTTAAACCGTCTAAAAAAATGCATATTCAATGCGCCAATTAGTTTCAACTTTCAACTGTAAATTTTATATCAAAACATACGTCACGATATGAGAAACTTATTGGCGGAATATGAATTATGAATTATAAGATATCTAAAGATGAAAAACTGGAAACATATTGGTGATCTAAAAACATCGATTAATTTAACTCGGATCCCAGCTACCACTTTTCCAGCACTGAACTCTACTCCGCCAAATAAAAGCTCCCGTTTTTATTAAGTAAAACCATACATAAAAGAAAACCAAAAAGATAAAAAAGTCAAAGGAAGATAGATGCACCTATGGTTCACTAAATTCTGATAACGAGATACAAAAGGGTGTGCAACCCACATGTAACTTTGTGTCTATATATATCCTATGAGAGGAAAAGCTCCTTTCAAAGCTCATCTTTTCCTTGTTCTTGCTCATCTTTAACTTGTTCTTGCTGAGCAGGTTTATCCCGGTTCTTTTCAATGAATTCTATGATGTCTTCCTTGGTCCTACCACCGTCGTATTGGGATAACTTTCCACTTGCTGACCTGAAGTACACGGTTGGATAACCTTGGACATCAAAGGTTTCACTTGGGATATCGTTGGCAGTTGCATCCTGGAAAGTGACACAAGGCATGCAGAATATAATTAGCAAACAAACACCATAGGAAGATAATTTCACTAAAATTATTTCTTAATTGCACAGATACACTCCCAGCTTTCAGTTTCAGCTGTCCAGGCTATAGTTCTTGCCGCATCGATTGAAACAAATATAATCAAAGCTGAAAACTAGATGCATTTCTTACCAGTTTTGCAATAACAACATCAGCATCACTCTGATATGAGATAGCAACTTCGTCCAATATTGGAGCCAACTGTTTGCAATGACCACACCAGGGAGCATAAAACTCCAGCAGAACTGTAAGGTGTTTGTGTTAGCAGTTATAATAGTGGAATGATAAAGGAAAATCACTAATTAACACAAGTGTTATAGCAGTATCAGAAGGATATCACAACTTTTCATTCAAAAAACCAAGTTTTTTCCTTCATAGTTTGCAACCAATAATGTGATATTTTTTGTTAAGAGCACAGTGAATGCCAAAATCTATCTGATATTCATGGAATAAAACCAAATAAAAAAAAAAGAAGTACATACCATTCTTCCCAGATTTGAAAACGATGTCCTCAAGACTGGCCCCAACTACCACTTTAACAGGTTCATCGTTAGTCTCAGGAATGGGTTCAGACTTCACAAATGGTGCAACATTACCATCCTGAAACATTCAGAAAAAAATCTTAAAATTTATAATTTCAAGACAAATAATAGCCACAATTAGATAACTTAATCACTACAAATAAGATACCAGATTAAATTAGGCGAAAGCAATAAGCTACTAAGAGAAATAAGAATAACCTTGTATGCCTTCAACCAAGTTGGAATGTGATCAGCTTCCAAATTGGGTTTAAAAAACTTTTTCCCGTCATTATGTTGAATGATAATTAGAGGTACTTGTTCTTCTTTCAGTCCAAAATACTGCAAAGACAAGCCATACTCAATGTCAAATATTGATATTGATAATAAGCAGAGAATAGCTACAGGATTTACATATTTTGGTACAAACCTGGAAAGCACCTTGACTAGACTCAACATCTCCCACCAAAAAGCTTACACCCTGTTGTTTATATTGCTCAGCAGCTTCACGGTATTTTGATTTGATAGCATCAGCACCTTCGGCAGTGAAGTTGATGAACAACATTGCCTACCAATATCAAAACGTTAGTTTAGGTTTCTTGAACACTGTATAAAATGGGGAGAAAACCAAAACAAAGGAAATAATAAATATTTTGGAATAGGAAATGAGGTGAAAGGAAGCAAATTTAGGAAAATGCTATGAAGTTCAGAATGGTAGGCTGATTGGGAGAACACTAAAAAGAAAGTGGGGTTTATAGTCATCAATCTCGGACAGTGGCCAGCTCTGAAAATGATATAGCAGGATGCGGGAATGCCACTATTTTAAATATTATAATACAAACCAAAAACTTTATAATTTAAATTGTACATATAAATACTAGAAAAAAATCATCGAAATCATCGAAATTCATGATACATAATAAGTCACAGTTTTCACCATCAATCTAGGATCAATGAGAACATGATAATGAAGTAAAAAATGAAAGAAGATAATGAAATTAATAGAAAAAGAACAAAACAGGTCGGATGAAAATTAGCCAAATGTGAACTAGGAAGTCTAAAGGAAAGGAAGAAGAAAGATCTGAACATTAGTAGCAAAAAATGTAAAGCATGAAGGAATAAAGGTCAAAACAGAAGAAACATTTTGTGCAACGGTAAAGGAAGAAGGCTTTCATATCCTACTATGTTTTTATGCAAAACAAAAAATGCATTAGAAAATGGGGTGGAAATTACAATTTAACCCAAAAAACCCAGACATCATTTCAGGGGTAAAAACGAGGTTTTGAAGTCTATGTCATGGGAGTGCAACCATAGCAGGCAAAGCCCTCACAGCCCTAATGGCAGCTATTAAATCCATTCTATGCTTCTTTGCCATAGTGTTTATTGACAACATGGCAGGGTTGAATAAATTTAAAATACAACTGCAATAGTGTAATTAATAATGAATACTCCGGTTCAATATTGAAAGAACAAAATAGACTTTAATAGCTTCTTACCTTTGCGTTGGGACTGTTGAAGAATTTGACAACGAAAGGGTGATTGCTCGGTTCATTGTTAAAGACAGTAACAACAGGGGTACTAGATTCCTCAACAAATTTCTCTAGAGCTTCCACATTGAAATCCTACAGGCACAAGACAATTTTGTACACAATCAAAATAAGATAAAAACATAAAGATAAGATTGCAAAATCAATCCGCAGAAATGAACACTACCTGGAAGTCTACAAAAAGTTCATCGAATGGCTTGAACAGCCTAACTACGGGCCCAGAAACTGATGACTCTCCTCTTGGAAGGTGTTTGGCATTCAGAGTGTGACCAAAGTCATAATCAGAACGCAACTTCTCTGCTAAGGCAGAAAAGTTGTCAAACTCCTCTCCAGAAAATTTCGGGAAAACTCCAACCTGAAAACATAAGAAGATATTATAAACAAACCAATGTGACTTGAAATAAAGCGAAAACAAAACAATCGGTCACTTACAATAGCAACTTTATTTTCACCAATGAAAGCAGTAGCTTCATCAGCAGATTTAATTTCAGTTGAAGCAGGACCACTTTGTTTCTTCAAATAGTCAACGATGCCATCTGCTTCACGGGGACCTTTGTATTCCTGAACATTTTTTCCCCCATTTCTCAGAATGTTAATTGTTGGGAATCCCTTAACATCATATTGTGATGCAAGGTCTTTGTTCTTCTCCTCATTGGCATCTACTTTAGCCAAAACAATAGGAGGATCATGACTACTCAAGATAGAAGCAGCTTTCTCATACTGCAGAAACAGATATTCCAGAAAACCATCAATTTGCATAATCGTACCATATAAATCAAAGGGAAACCCTAAAAATTAAAGGTGAGCAAAATTACCTCCGGAGCAAGCTTCTTACAGTGGCCACACCTAGAAAGAAAAAACAAAAAATCATATGAAAACCGAAATGTACTAATATTGATAACTATCGATCTTCATGAAATCGATTTTGACCAATTGATTTAAAATGCAAATCCAGCAATAATCGTTGAAACAAATACACAAAATGAATATAAAATAAAAATTAAATCAGTGTAAAATACAATAAAGCAAAATTATAACAAAAAAAAAAGTTAAGATCTACAACAAAGTCAAAGCAAATGTTAACAGATCAGGGCAAGTAAACATCAACCAGGACAAAAAAAGCAAGAACAAACGACAGAATCAAAGCATACCATGGGGCGTAGAACTCGACGACGATGAAATCGTGCTTGCTGACAGTGTCGTGAAAGTTAGAGTGATCCAATGTGAGTACGAACTCTTTCTCCGAGGATTTCTCAGCGGAGATCTGAAAAGGAAGAAGGAGAGAAAGAACACACACGAAGAAGAAACAAGTCGAAACCGTACCCGCCATTTTCCTCTGAAAATGCTATGAAAATATTTTGGGCTTCTGAGGCATTCACGAGGGTGAGGTTTTGTAGGAGTAGAAACAGAACCCCGAAAAACACAACGTATGACAAGTGCGACATTTTCAGAGATATTTTTGAATTTTGATATAGTTCCAATACGGTATGGCGAATCTCATGTCCCCACGTTGGCACCGTATCTCAGGTGGCGACATATCATTTGACAATTCTTGTCACACTAATGTTTTATCTTTTTATCTTTTTTCTTTTTATTTTGGTGTTTAATAATTTTCTTCTTTTCAATCAATGAATAAATAAGTTTTCAATACTTTTCTTTAGTGCCCCTAGTAACTAGTAAACCGGTCTACTTCCATAATGAAGATAAGTTTTTAAAATAGGGGCGATAATTAAAGGGAAGGAGTTTATTGATAATATCATTTGACTTTTTTTGGTTAAGTTTCTTAACTGTAATTAATAAGATTAAATAGTTGACAAGAAAATCGTTGAATATCAAAATGAATGTGTATTTTATATATTGTAGTAGTAATCTTCAATTAATTCAAAATTTTATCTCAATTATATTTAAGTAGTGTAATAACTTTATGCATTCATCTTAGTCTTTTATTACATATGTTTTTGTGCATATGTGTATCAGTATATGTATGCTTATAAGTATATATTTTGGTATTTATTTAAAAATTAAAATAAAAAATAAATTAAATTAAAAACAAATACAATAAAGTATATGGTTATACTATAACAAATATTTTTAAAACATATATTTATATTAAAAATAAATAACTTTAAATTTTATATTTATATCAAAATTATATTTGATCAACTTAACTTATGTATATAACTAAATTTATTCAAATAATTTCAAACTACATTTACATGTAAGATTGTGTTACTAACTATCTATGTTCCATTAATAAACAAGTAGAATAAAAATTGATTTATATTCAACGTTTTAAAAAAGAATAATTGAATCTTCAAATCGTGATATCAAGTGTATTAATTACCAACTTAAATATATTAATTACTTTAATTACTCTTTTATTATATCAATTGTTTAAAACAATAATTTAGGTTTAAGCAAATAATTGATGCTAACATTTTTCATTTAAAATAAATGAGTTTGCCCTTAACTGTTTTTTTATATAAAAAAAAGATAGATGAGAAAAATATATTGTTATGGATTAGTCATAATATTCATCGGGATGTGATTCTTGAAAATATAATATCATACATTAAAACAAAAATCTTTCCTTTTTTTCATGTTTTAATTGTATTTTATTTTATTTATTTTATCAGAAAAATTAAATTAATTACACAAGACCTAATTTCACCATTGGTTACCAGGTGTGCCAACAAACAAAATTAACAACCATATTTTATATAATATATAAATAAATAAATATAGATATAGATAGATAAGCAAGTAGAATAATAACTTATTTATTTTACATTTGAATATTTATAATGTATATTCAACATTTTAAAAAAATGAACAAGTCAAATCATGATACTAACTACTTTAATTATCCTATTGAATATATTAATTACCTCAATTATTCTTTTAATATATCAATTGCTTAAATCAATCAGGTTTAAACAAATAAATCATACCAACCTTCATTTTTTTTAAGTAAATGAGTATGTCCTTAATACTATTTTTTTAAAAATATATTAAATGAGAAAATATATTATTATGAGTTGATCATAATATTCGTCAGCATGTGATTTCAGAAAATATAATATTATACTTGAAACAGATA
>PYAF01003243.1:3571645-3587136 GCA_007407185.1 Glycine tomentella
TTCTTAACTATTTATCATTTTCAATTTGATCTTTTTATTTATATTTGAAAATTAAATTTTAATAGGCCTTAAATGAATTATTATTAATAAAAAATAATCTTATGTCACAATTTTAATTATTTATTATAAAATTAAAGTTTATTTTTATATTTAAAATATTCATTTATTATGAATTTAATTATAATTAATTTAAAATTTAAAATTTTTTCAGTATGATTTTTAGTTATATAAAAAATTATAATGCAATATTTTATTTTAAATTACAATTATAATAAGAAAACAACTTATAATTGAAAACTTTTATTTTATTTTTTATCAATGAAAAAAAGGAAAGAGCATAATTACAAACATAAAAAAACTTGCCGCCAAGTTCATCAACAATTGCACAAGACAACGTCATCGGAGCAAAGTTCTGGCATGATCAATGGCACACTGGTGAAAGCTCTTTTCTTGGTGAGAATATTAGTGCAAGCATTTCCTTTCCGCAGTATGAATTATATATCTCATTGGAGGGCCAAGAATGACTTAATAGATGCAACTATCATCACAATCAAATAAAACAAAAGTAATTGTCGCTCAATTAAGTGGATAGCAACTAAGGATAAAATTTAGAAATATCAAATATAAAAGATAAACACATTTTCCTTATCTTTTTGAATTATTTTATCTAGCCTTTATAATATATCACCTATTATACTTGATATTTTTTTAAATTTCATTAAAAGTATTAATAAGATATATTTTTTATTGGAAAGGGATAACAAGTGTCTTCATATTCTCTAAAATAAATTAGTTTGGATAAATAATCGAAAATGAGATTGAAAGGGATAATATATTTTTTAATGTCTTTAGATTCTCTAAAATAAAATAGTTTTGGGTAAATAATCGAAAATGCTCCTTATTATTCAATGTATATAAAAAAAATAGAAGAAAATTTTTACATAGGAATGCTAGTAAATCATTTATTCAACATTATTTTAAATATATATTTTTTATCTGAATTCTTAGTTTGTCATTTGATAATTGTTACATATACGTAAAACTTATATGTAACTCATCTAACAAGTATTTAGAATTCACCCAGCAAAGTCCAAGATATCTTTCCTTCCCATAATTTCCCAAGGGAAATATCAACATCTATTAGTTCAGATAATGGTTTTTCTAAGGTGGAAATAGAGAAAAATTGCCTTCTGGAGTATTCCGAAGGTGTAACCTATGACATCTACAATCATCAACAAAGTGCTTTGCACTGACCCGTCCTCGAACCGGCGGGGGCTATCTATTTGCTTGCAATGCACGCTGCTTGCCTTTCGGATTCAAAAAGGGTTCGCCTATTATTTTTCCTCTTTTAACGCTTCCTTTTGTGATTAAAATGTAAGAAGTAAGGTTTTTCTGAACTTTTATCCCGTAGATGCTAAAATTAATTGATTATAGTGTGCTGGTTGTATTTTTTGTAAAAATTACACAATAGGGACATGCAAGATGGATTGAGCCTGGAGTATCGCGCTCAGTGCAACATGCTCGCTCAGTGCGACCAGCTCGCTTAGCGCGTGACCACTTATCCAGCTGAACTCTAACACGCTTAGCACGCATATGCTCGCTCAGAGGGTGGCCAAAGTCGAAAAAAACAGGTAGGGCTGCATTTTAAAGGAAGAAAGGAAGAAAAAAGAAATATTCAATCCCAGAAGCGAGGGAGCAAAGCTAGGTCATGAAGGAGAGCTCTTCCACTCTATTAGAGCTTCAACCACAACAATGTTCCTCCCTTTTCTTTCATTCCATTCCATTGTCTCTTGTTTTCCTTTGTTTTGTAAGCCTTTCGTAATAATGAGAATCTAAATCACCCATTGTTAGGAGCTCAACAACCAAACACTCCTGGTGTAATGATTCTCACTGTTGTCATGTTTGTGGTTGAATCATTCATGCTCATGTTTTATTATAAGTTTTATGCACTGGAAAATGTTTGTTTCCTAAGAACTGGAAAAAACATTTACGTAATTCATATCTAGGAATAGAATGATTTTATTTAGCCTAAAGTATTCGCCTTTACTCTTAATGTAAATTATTTGATATAACTCTTAAGAGATTAGCAGTAAAATTAGGTGATTTAGACTATTTCACGCGATGAATCATGATTAGAGTAAATTAGAAGATGAATGTAATATAAAAATAATGTTAAATAACAAAAAATCTCTAAAATTGCATTAAGGGTAGTTTCAATTAGTTGAACCCCAACATGTTTCGTATTCTACATCAACTATCACCTCATCTCTCCGAGTGTTTGTGTTTTCTCTCTTACACTTGTTTTGTTCGTAATTTAATTTATGTTGAATTCATTTACATGCCTTATCACTCTGTAAATATCAAAACCAATTCTTTAATTGCTTAAAATTGGAAATATACGAAGTCTAAGTATAATCAAAGTCATTGTGAATTCAATACTCATATTTACCATTTTATTATTACTTGGACAATTTAATGCACTTGCCATATGGTTAACACCCTTTTTCTCTGTAAATTCAAAGAAACTCTTTGTATGTGTTAAATAGACTTGAACAAAAGTATTAAATGTAAAAACTAATTTCAATTTATATTTTAATTATTATTTTTGCTGAGTTATATTTTAATTAACTATTATCGTCTTTATATAACGTTTTTATTTTACTGATACATTTAATGGAAATTTCATAAATATATTATATCTATTAAAATAACATTTAACTGTATTGTTTAATTTGACTACATATAATATTTAATAAAATATTACATAATTGTTCTATAAATATTAAAAACATTCAAATATAAGTTATATTTAATATAATTAATTAATATGTTATGTTTAATAAATAAATATTTGTATATTTTATCATATATTTAACTTTACAGGGACATCTTAGTTATCATTCTTTAATATGAATGTTTTTAGGAACTTTTTTCGATGTGAGTGTCTTTAAGGATACTTATTATTCTCTTATCTATTTTAATATATCTAATTGTAATTTGAATTTAAGCATATTCTTAAAAAAAAATTATCAATAATTAAAAATATTTTTGTATCTCAATATAAATTATTTATCATATGAATACTTATTTTTAATATATGTTAAAAATGTAATATCATCAAAAAAAATATATATTATGATAATAGTAAAATAAGGACAAATTTTAAACTAGAATAAGTTTTCAGCACACTTAAAATTTTTTTCCGAGGAGTAGTCCATATGTTATCCAAGATTTTTTTATGACTCTTCCATGTGACATCAGGGGGAGTCAATAAACAAGAACAAGCTCTCGGCACAATAAACTCCCAGCTTCCACTCTTCATAAACTTTTTTACCACTTTTTTTGTTTTACGTAAAGCTATTCCGACAATCCATCAAATTTGTCAAAGTTAGACTAGACTTCAATCTTTAATTTAGAAATGAACTAAGTTAATTTATGTTATTATTAGGTCATATTTAGTTTTTATAAAGAACCTAAGGATACGGTGATTTTGTTTTAGTGAAGATATGCAGGATATTACAATTACTACTAACCCTTGAGTATACGTGAATAATTTCTTTTAGTTTATAGACATTGTTAATATTAATTTTTAAACTAAAAGATTAGTAGCATACATAAATATAGAAGGTTAGGATGGATGGCCTACGAGACCTCATCACTAATGGCTTATATTTACTCGCCGGCACAGTTGCATACCTCCTTATTATACAATTCCTCGGTATACCTACATAACTGGCTCATACTCCCTTAGTATACAAATCTTGGTACCTCTACTCACTCACTATATATTCATCCCGGCACTCCAATAATGACCGGATTTCACTCACCCCGGGCTGTTAGTATTTTAAGCACTTATGATAATTTTCTTCAAAGAAAAGTTGGTACTCCCTTCGGTCCAGCCTTCACCTATTAACTAATCAATCCTAAACCCAAGTACAGGTACTAGCTTCTAATTACTCTAGATATAGCCATTCATTCCCGACCACATATAATAACTATGATATACTTCGGCCAGCTTAATAGACCAATCTCGGCATCCATACAAGTTTAGATCATGCATACTAACCGTGTACAAAGCCCTGTACCTCGGCCAAAATTCACGTACGTCGGCACACTAAGCAAATGCCGGATTCACTCACTTATCCCAACCACTTATGCGCTCTACACCTCTGCACCATCGGATTCACACACTTGTCAAACACCCACTTCTTTACATATGCACTACCTCATTGCAGGATGACACCTACCTCGGAAAGCTCGGCACCTCAGCATTCCCACTGCACCTCGGCAAGTAACCATCACAAGCTATGCATAACCATGTTAAATGAACTCGGCCACCCAAGACCTCGACCACCATGACTCAATGAAACCCGGCCACCCAGGAAACCCGGCTACCATGCACAATAAACCTCGGCATTCCATCACCAACGGCAACATTAAACCCGGCAACTTGGCTGACCCTTCATGCACCCATTCCGGCCTGTAACCGTTTCGACAAACATGAACTCGGTTTGTAACCATCTCGGCAAGCCATGTAAAAATGGTATTCCCGGAACCCGGCCACCCATGCAGCCCGGCTATACCCATAAGCCATGCCAACATCTCGGCACCACTACTAATCATTTACCAATCTCAACATCTCTGATATAAACTATTCCGGCTAACCTTACTCAGCCCAAGTACATGCACGGGCTTAGAACTACAGCCACAAGGAGTAACCATCTCATTTCCAGTAAATACAACTCGACCAACTAGGAATGGCTCTATATGCTAGGTCTCCCCACGTAAATATATTCTGGCTAGTTTTGATATACTTGTCTCGGCACCATGCAACTCTGTTATACTCACTTACCATCTTACCACCTCGGCACTTGCCGGATTCCTTGCATACACCTATATCGGCACCTTGCACTTCCGGTTATATACCACGGCATCTCGGCCAAACCAGTTATACTCAAAACTGGCACACCCGTCTCGGCATTTCGAACTCAACTCCTTGACATACCTTCCATGAGACTGATCATGCCGTTTCCAATACACACCTAACTAACCCGGACTAGCTACACCTAGCTATCTACAATAGTTCCATCTCAGATACTCGTACACTGCAACCCATATATAGATATAAAACTTAAATATATATATATAACCGTAAGAAGACCACCATGCTAATCATCCAGGGATATTTAACCCGGTTTATTTCTCATAGATATACTTATGTTTTCGTTCCTAACGTAAGCATGCAGGCCATCCCGGTGGTATTCTCATCTATGTATATATTTATGAATATATAAATATATATATATATATATATATATATATATATATAAACCTTAATTAAACCGCAAGTAACCTAATAGGCTATAAGTGGTACGAGTACGGTTATCCTGAGTACTATATTTTATAACAACCAGCTGTGTTTAATATATATATAAAGGAATCATTCTAATTATTTCATCAGCCCTGTCTTGCCTGTATAAGATATACATATATTATACTACTAAAAATTGTCAGCTCCTAAATATTAAATAGATTTATTTTTAGTTGGTATAAATTTTAGGAGGACAAGGTAGGAGGTGTTATCCATCTTGCTGTTATGAAAGAATAGCAATATTTTCCTGATATGTATATTTTGAGGAATAAATGAGATTGATCCGTATTTCAAATTTTGATACTGGACCTATGATTTTATGAGATTGATCCGAGTTTCAAATGTTGGAGACCAGGCCTATGATATTACCAGAGATCAGGTGCTAATACATGAAAATTCATGCATGATTAGCGTAAGACGGCCGCAACATTCCTACATAATGTACATATGTAGAGGCCATGTGCATATGTGACCATTACATTTCATTTCATGCATTCATACAATCATTGAAGCATTTTATGTATTCATGATTTATTTATTAACGTGTGTGATGGAATATATACTATGTTGCTTTACTTACTAATTTACTAATGTGTTGAATGGATTAAATAATATATTGATTTATTACTAACTTATTAACGCGTTTGGTGATTTAGATTTGCCTACTGAGAAATTTATTTCTCACTAGATTTATTTTATGTTTTTCTTAGATAACAACCATGGTCAGATTCCTTGAAGCTTTGGAATAGTGTTGAGATATTGAAGAAGCTATGTTAAGTTTTGAAAAGAGTTTTGTACTTGTATAAATTTTTGTAACAGAGACATTGATGAATGTATCAGTCCTTTCATATTTTGTAAATTATATGTCGCCTGAATTTTTACTAGTACACGTTCCTTGTAAAATTTTAGTTTTATTGTTCATACCTCAATTTTTATTTTTCGTTGAAAGACAAAAGAATAAAATAATAAAATTTAAAATAAGTAAATAAATAAGTAAGTAATTCAATAAATAAAGAAAATTAGTTAGGATGTTAGAAAAAAGTAGTTATTTATCATATAAATAATATATTTAAAGATATTTATTTATTATAAATTTTAATTATATAAAATTAACTATTTATCAGTTACTCTATAGTCTATAGTATATACATAGTACAATGATTTAAAAAAGGAAACTTGACAAATGAGTTCCATCTTGTTATTTAATTATGTTCCTAATTATTAAAATAAAAAAATTAAAATATGTAACATATTAATTAGTCAAAATATTAGTGAAATTTATGGTTAATACAATCATAAAATTTAAAATATGGAATATATCAATTATAATAAGTTTATATATTTACTTTATTTTTTTATTGAAATTTGATTGCAATTATTTTTACAATCCACCACAACGATGGAAATGACAATAATCATATTCGTGGCGATGATAATAGTTATGGTGACAATCACAATAGTAGTGGTAGCAGTTGATGATCATGATGATGATTGCGGTGATGACCATGGTAAATATGACAGAAACAATTATGATGGTGATGATGGTCATGTTGGTGATAAGTTTGGGATATTTTGTAAGAGAGAAAAAATTTGTATTGACTTAAAAAGTTTTATATAATTATCCAATCATAATCTAATATGTATGATAAGTTTGTTGACTTTTAAAATAATTATTTTAAGAATTTAATATCTCATTGATAATGTAAAATAGTTTTACCGTGTTATTCAATTATAAACTATTGTTTGAATTACTTTAAATTAATTATTTTATAAGTTAACATACCTGGTGGATTATGATTGGTAAATGTAAAAAAAAAATTATATTATATATCACTTTTTTTTTTATCTTGAAGTGGTTAATTTTTTTTGCTTTATGACTTCAAAGTGTAATTTTTTTATTTAAAAATAAATGTTTGAAATCCATGTCATGTAGCATCGCTGTAGCACGCAAAAAGCCGCTACAGGGACCACAGTAGTTCAATATTGAAAGAACAAAATTGACTTAGAATAGCTTATTACCTTTGAATTGGGACTGCTGAAGAATTTGGCAATAAAAGGGTGATTTCTCAGATCATTGTTAAACACAGTCACAACAGGGACACTAGATTCTTCAACAAAATTCCCTAGAGCTTCTTCAACATGGAAATCCTACAAGCATGAGACAGTTGCGCACAAACAAAATAAGATTGAACAATCAATTAACAGAAGTCAACACTAGCAGGCAATCAACAAAAAATTCGTCAAATGGCTTGAATAACCTAACTATGAGCCCAGTGACTGATGATTCTCCTCTTGGAAGGTGTTTGGAATTCATAGTGTGACCAAAGTCATAGTCAGCACGCAACTTCTCTTCTAATGCAGTAAAGTTGTCAAACTCCTCCCCAGAAAATTTTGGAAACACTCCAACCTGATCACAAAGGAAAATATTATCATTGACCAATGTGACTTAAATAAAGCAAAAATGAAATGACTGGTCACTTACAATAGCAACTTTATTTTCACCAAGGCAGTAGCACCATCAACAGATTTAATTTCAGTCGATGCAGGACCACTTTGTTTCTTCAAATAGTCAACGATGCCATCTGCTTCATGGGGACCTTTGTATTCTTGAACATTCTTTCCCCCAATCCTCAGAATCTTAATTCTTGGGTACCCCCTAACTTCAAATTCTGATGTAAGGTCTTTGTTCTTCTCGTCATCAGCATCAATTTTAGCCAAAACAATCGGAGGATCATGACTACTCAAGATAGAAGCAGCTTTCTCATACTGCAGAAACAAGGATGATAGAAAAATCGGCATTTGCATAATCTTACCAGGTGAACACAAAGGAAACACCAAAATAAAAGGTGAACAAAATTACCTCCGGAGCAAGCTCCTTACAGTGGCCAATCCTAGAAAGGAAAAACAAAAATCATATGGAAACCACAATGCACTTATATTGATACCAATCGTCTCAATGAAATCGACTAAGACCTAAACAAAAATTTCGACCAAATGATTTAAAATGCAAATACTGCAGTAGTGTTGAAATGAATGCAGAAAACTAATAGAACATTAAAATTACACAAAAATCATAGTAAAATGTGAACATTAGTACATACACAAAATTCTAATGAAGTTAGCAAAAGTAAGATCTACAACAAAGTGAAAGCAAATGGAACAGATTAGGACTTGTATCAGAGAGGCGTAATGACACTTCTTACATAGTGCAATGGCAGACTTGTTATCACAATATATTTTTGTGGGATTATTTTGCTTATGATACATCACTTCTAGAATTTTTGTCAGCCATATCACCTGTGTAGAAGAATTGGTTGATGCTATATTTTGCTTCAACTGTGCATAGTGCAATAATTAGTTGTTTCTTCGAAAACCAATAGCCAGATAAATTGTGTACCCTGACATTTTTTTTCTTGTTTTATATCTCCTCTACAATCACTATCCATATAGCCAACAAGCTTCAATCATATTTATTAGCGTAAAAAATTCCATCGGTCATAAAACTTTGATTAAAACGATTCCAAATACTAGTCTAGTTGCAATACTTCCCACCAAACATTTGTAATAAGTTGAATCTACCCTTTTTTCCACCATTTTCTCTTGTCAACTTCTACTTCTCTTTAACTGGTGTGTAAATTGGCTTCTATGTCTCAATCT
Source organism: Glycine tomentella (assembly GCA_007407185.1). Lineage (NCBI taxonomy): Eukaryota > Viridiplantae > Streptophyta > Magnoliopsida > Fabales > Fabaceae > Glycine > Glycine tomentella. The sequence goes on from PYAF01003243.1 coordinate 3,580,674, forward strand.
TGAATTGCTTCAAAATGTCAGCTGCATATTTCTTCTGACAAAAATCTCTTGATTTTGCTGAAGTAACTCAATGTCAAGAAAATAAGACATCAAGTTCAAATCTATCATCTCCGAAACAACTTATAGCCTCCCTAAATTCTGCCATCATTTGTGAATTATTGTTGGTGAAAATTAGATAATCAACATGAAGGCATACAATAAAAATAGCTTTAGAATTAACATATTATTTCATTATCTATCATTATCAATATCTTATGTAATAAAGACTAAAAATAATAAAATCCTATCATACGTAAAAAAAGGTAAAAAAAATATATCTATAAAATCCTATATGAGTGAAAGAAGAGAATACTTATATATATATAAGGACTCACCACTTTTCCTGCGGGAGTCGGTTAATATTTTACACCAAAATAAAACTCTCTTTATATTTAATTATAAGACTCTTTTAATTAATATAAGACTCTTAAAAAAAGTAATTATCACATTAAATTTATCAATTATTTATATTATGATTTCAAAATTATCCATTTCTTTTCTCTTTATTTATTTACTTATTTCTCATTAATGTTTGATTAGAAAATAATTAAATAAGAATATATAATAAAAAAAAATTAATACATCTAAAATTAGAGAAGTGTGTTGTAAAAAAGAAAAAATAAATTTTAAAAAATGACGTCATAATTAGAAACTAAGGACTAACAGATAAATATTTGTTTTATTATACTTTCATTCACTTTATTACATGAACATTATGGTAATTTAAGATTTAATTTAACAAATTTTAAAATAGAAACAAATTTCTCTCTCCTCTCCCTCATTAATCATGTATCAACACGTCTTTTCCACTGCAGACACGATGACCCTCCATTGAAATTCCCAGGAATGGATGATTTTCTTCTAAAGAAAATGAATGAAAATTTTTAGTCACAAGGTAACAATTGAAGATGAGTGATTTACTTTTATTAATAAGATAAAATAATCACAGTTTGATGATTCAAGTTTCCAATTTATTTATGGCTTCTACAATGTTCAGGGGTGCATTCTTCTTTCTTTCATCTTTTTCCATAGAACGTGCAGAATATTAACAATAAAACTTGGAGGAGTCTTCCCTACATTCATCTTTTTCTGTATCTCGTCATTCTTCTATGAGCCGAAACAATGAAGAAAACCAAAGACACGCCAAATTAGATCGTGTAGATTTTTCTCTCCTCCACATTCATCTTTTTTAATGTTGTTGTAATCCCTTAATTATTTATCTCCTGGACATTCTATTGTTACAATTTTTTAATCCCATTCTTCTCTCCTACTCGTTTGTTCGTAATTGTGACTTGGCTGGGTGTTGGAGCCTGCGATGGTGGTGGGTGAGGTGAGACAAAGAACATAAGGGGCAGAATTTTTAGTGGGATGAAACATGATTAATGATGAGCAGGGAGGATAAAGAAATTAGTTTATTTTTCATTTTCTCAAATAAAATATTAAATTATTATCTTATATGAAAATATGATAATTAAATTTGGACTGTATATTTAAATATAAACATATTAGATTTGATTCTTTCGTTCTCATACAAAATGTTTAAGATATATATATATATATATATATATATATATATATATATATATATGAAAAATCAAATTACAATTTGATAACTATTACGTTATTTTTTATAACTTGATATAAAATGTGATTTTTATTGATCCAACCGTTAAATTATATCTACATATTATCAAGATGGTTTGTGTAAAGTTTTGTCAAAATTGAAATACAACAAGAAAATAATCAAATGATTCATATTTTAATATATATTGAAATGTTTTATATTAAGTTGATTTTAATCTATATAAACGAGATAGTAAGTAATTTTAGATTAATATGAAATTCTGCATGTGATATATGTGAAAGGAATTTTCAATCCAACGGTGAGTTTTAAAAAAATATTATTTAGTTGAAAATTATAAAATAATATAATAATTGTTAAAATTATACAAATTTAATTTGATCTCTCCTTTATATATATGTGTGTGTGGGGGGGGAGGGATTACTAATTCACTTGCACTTTTTTAATTTGAGAGTATTAACAACCAAATGTAGAAATACAAGTGTGAGATAATGTCTCACATTGGATAGAAATAAAAAAGTTAAGCATTTTATAAATGAGAATACCCATAAATCTGAGCTTAAATTTTGGGTTAAAGTAAAGTGTCTAATTCACTTATATAGTTACTTATGACCCATTGATGTAAATCTCTCCGATATTTACTCCATCAATTTTCTAACACCAGCAACATGAAATCTAGATAGAAAAAAGCCAATGAATCCCTTGGAATAGTATATTTAATTTAAGACTATTATAGTTTAAAAATTAAATGCTGGTTCAGAGATGATAAATCAATGATTTTTTAATTGAATGGTAAGTTTCTACAATAATTTTAAATTAAATTCATTACTACAAATAAATTCATTGATTTTTTATTTTCTTGTAAATTTTATCACTTAATTTTTATGAATTTTATCATTTAACTTTTACCATTTTATAAATTTTACTATTTAACTTTTTGATTTTTGTACATTTTATCATTAAAACTTGGTAACAAAATCATGTCGTTTTATTTTTTTCTTTAGCATTTTCGTATGACATGTCAAAATTGATAAAATGTGCTAAAATTATTAAAAATAAATAAGGTGACGAAGAAAAATATTAAAAATGTCATAAAATAATATTATTGTTGTTTCAATAACTGGAACCTGTCACCATTGATAATCATATAAATACGCCTTTGCTTTGCTGATACAGGTATTTGGCGAAAAGCTTATAATTTAAGGTAATGTAATTTAGATATAAATATAATCATAAAGGAATAAAGGTTTCAGATTGTGACATCCAATATAGAAAGGATGGGAACGATCTGCAATTTTCGTTTGGCATTGAACTCCTTATTTTGATATTCTTTTTGCATACTGCATATCCAAATATCAAATCTTGTTTTAAAATGAAGATATAACACTATTTTAGTTTTAGTAGATATGGTAACAAAGACATTTAATAGATTTGGCAACATTAATTGTTGAGATATACTGTAATTGACTTGGCTTCTTCATTTACCTTTTCTATCTTATAATAAGAGTATTTTTTTTTTTTTTGGAATACGTAAGATTATGTTCATGTGGCTTTAAATGTTTCCCTAAAATTTTGCTATTGTGGTGGTGTGTCTATGTCGTGGGACGTAATTATTACCCAGAAAAAGAGTAGAAAGAGATAAAACATATTTTAATTCACCATATCATTCTTGAAACTTCTACAAAATTGCCTTGCTTCCCCTTGATAAGATCCTACTCCTTTCTAGGCATATGCAACATATACAGTCCACCTACAAGTTACAACCAATCAACCAATAAATGAATTTTTTGTTTTTTGTTTTTGTCTGTACAATTTTCCCCTAACTATAGATTGGGTGTTACCGGAGCTGAATTCACGATGATCATTCCTGACATTTTAGGCACCCAAACCCTTCATCGCTGAAACATGTTCCAAGCAAACCTCTATAGGGTAATTCAAGAGGTGCTTTCCTATATAATAAGACTAACTCTAGCTGCAAAACTGGTGTGTTAGTTCTAAATCTTCCATGTAATCTCTAGACTCCCCCAATTAATCCACACTAGTAAATGCAATCACATGATCTCAAAAGAAACCAAATAGCTGGAATATCTACTTGTCCCCAGCACTTTGAAGCCTGACTTGTTCATGCGCTTTCACCACCTCTGAAGTGAAACTCTCTAATGTCTTAAAAATGGGAATCAAACCAGCTTGTAAACTATTATTAGCTGCATCACGAACAAGTTTGATGGCTTCTTTATGCCTGACCCTCTCTTCATGCAATTTCTTCTTCATAGAATCTAAATCCACTTTAAGATCATCTAGTGGTGAAACACCACTGTCAGAAGCAAGCTTTGGCAATGCAATCTTTCCCGAAACTTTATCATGGTCATGTTCTGAGCCTCCCATTTCTGTGTGCAAAGTTCTAAGCTGTTTCTCAAAGTCCTTTCGAAGATACTCTGCTTTGATTCTCTGGCGTTGCGCTTCATCTTGCCTTTCCCATAACTCATGTAGTTTTAGAGCAAATTCATGCATGGCCTCTGCCACCCCAGTTTCTGATATTCTACTCATTGCATGATTCCAATCATTGCAAATTATAAAAACTGGTGGGGCATCAAGCTGACTTGGAGAGAAAGGGGCAATACCATCAGCTGTTTCTTCAGGTTCATTAGGAAGGCACCTTATAAGCCACTCGTTCAAATTCTTGACATAAGATTTTTGAGTCTTAACCCAATGGTTGAACTGACTGCACCAATTCAAAAGTTCCTTTTCAAGTTCTACAATGGCCTTCAAACCTTCATCTCCTTGCAGACCCATGTTAATCTTAAGAGACTGACTTTTACTCTCCATGATAGCTTGGAACTGTTTCTGGTGGCATTTGAGCATGAATTTCCACATTCTTATGAATCTGCTGACAAATAGGCTATTCATCAAATCAATAGCTCCATAACTTATAACTCAAGAAAAACAATTCAACTGTGTTGGAGAAATAATAGATTTAGCCATTTCAAAATCAAATGGGATAATACTAATAATGATGATGATGTAAATTCAAGCCAAAAAAAAAAACAATGATGATGTAAACACATCTTCAACCACTAACCACTGATGAGAGATACTCACTGAAGTCTATTTCTCATCAACCACTCGAAGACATAATTTGACTCAGTGTCACCCCTCTATACATCTTAAGGCAAAATCCTCAATAGAATGTCTGATTTGGCACATAACGTACCTTGCCACTATCAATTCTTGGCCTCGTGCATCCAGGGGCTCTGATATAAGCATTAATAATGACAGCAAGGTTCTTAAATCGTAAAATCAAACATTCCATAAGGGATTTCTCATTCTTAGATAAACGGAGGAGTTGCATTGAGCCAATTGAACTGTGGTGAACAAAACTGTTAATTGAAGCATCTAAGGAGGAGAACAACAGGGTTTTACTCAATTAATTTTGTACAAAAAAAGAAAGCAATTATAACAGTTGGATCATTAACTATCATCAAGATTTTCCTCAAAAAAAAAACAAAAACTGTCATCCAGATTCACAAAGAGAGACATTAAATCATGGCCAACAATGATGTGAAACTTCAAAAAGCAGTTCTTGTGTTTTCAAAAACATTAATACTTCATTACTTATTTTAGTCTAATCTTTATAAAGGAAGAAGAGAGACCAAACAAATTTCCCCTTTGAAATAATAACAAAAAAGCTTTTTGACAGTATTTTCTTATAAAAGTTTTAAATTTTTGTGACCAGAAATTAATAAGCAATGACAGATAATTATCAGCATAGTGAATACGTGAAGCAATTTGATACCCGTTAATCAATGCTGCAAGTTGAGGCTGCAATTCATTATCCCTCAATTTATGTATTCTTCCCATTATAGTTTCAGCAGTTCTAATGCAAATATTGATTTTTGTTTGCAACTTCCTTATTGATGCCCTAGTAGCATCAATTTTACTAGATTCAGCTCCTAGATTATCCAATGTTTTCAGTCTCTTGAACTTTTTCTCATAAATAGCTCGTAACGTCTCTTCATCCTGAGAGCAGGGCAAAAAGATGAACATATAAGCACAATCCAAAATTAACACAAAGTATGATATTATCTAAAGTTACTTGTCAATGCAAGTAAGTGATATAATCTACAGTTTATTGATTAATACAAGTAATGTATCATAGAAAATGATGCTGAATATGCAGGACATATTTGACATAAAAAATAAATGTTATTGAATAATGAAGTTTCAATTTATATCCCTCTCCTCTCCAACAACATGAAGGTATGAAAGGGAAACTATATTGTAAGGAAATTTAGAAGTCTTTGTCCTCAACAAGTAGGTCATACAGAAAATAAGTAAAGTGGATACGAAACTATGAATAGCTCCAACAATTTCTAATTTTATGATTCATTTCAGTTTAAAGAATCTAAAATCGAGTAATTTAAAACCAATCATATTAATACCTTAACTTCCTTATACAATTTCTTCTCCCATGCATAAAGTTTCTCCAATGTGGATGAAAGGTTTTCTGGATTTGTCTTGAAGTCTTTCCCAGGTTCCCCACCACAGTATGCTTGCGCCAATTTTATTTCCCTAGAAGAAAATTGTATAGATACAGGAACTGAAGGTAGCCTGGAAGGTGCGACCATCTGCAAGATTCTGGAAAAGATAACTGCATAAACACATGACAAGACATTTAGTTGATCAATGTTTCAAGCTCATCGCAAATGATGGTATGGAGAATAAAATATATAAAAATAAATAAATAAATAAAGCCCCACAGAATGCACACATGTATGTATGTATGCAGTAGAAAATTCATCGGAAGGACTCAGTTTAGACATTTAAATCAAACTGCACCTGCAT
>PYAF01003243.1:3587236-3607315 GCA_007407185.1 Glycine tomentella
TAAAACTAAAGGGTGCATAATGAAATACATATTCCTCTAATAATTATTCAACTTGGTTGACAATTGATCACAAAAACTGTTCCGCCTGCAGTCTTACTACTCTATGCTGACTAAATTATTTGTTTTAGGTGAGTAGAAAAAAGGTGAATAGTACAGAAGAAAATGAGTAATTCTCTATAAAGGGAGTAAAACCACAAAACGCATCTTATTAACAATTTAATATAATTGATAATACTCAGCATAGGAAATATTTTGCCTGTGGAACTCAGGCGTACCAAATCAACACAAGCCTATAGCAGAAAGTGGTAAAGAATACTGTTTTACAATAAACCTGCTTCATTTAATGAATTAGCTTCTAGCCTTTTTCTGAATGCTATCTAATTTTGTTGAGATTATGTTGGTTTACAAGCATAGAACGATCATCAAATTGCATAACTCATGTTTATCTAGCAATTTATAAGCATGCTACCAAAGCCAAAAGAACAAACAAATAAATTGAAGAGAAAAAAGACAACTCAAGCTATGTTTCGATTAAAGTTGGAAAAGCATTATGCAAATTCCAATGCACAAAATAAAGAAGAAAGAAATTGTTACTTTGAGAATAAAAATACTTTTGAGCTCTCTCCACTAAAACCCAAACATGCACTCAGCTGGTATACAGGCTGGGGTGTTTCGGACACTTGGTCCTTACTTCTGAGTACCCGTGAACGATGCACCTTATATTTGCAAAGATTCCACAATTTTCTTACTTAACAAAATAAGACCCCCTTCCCTTCTCTGTTGAGGGAGACCAAGGATGAAAAAGAAAACACACATTATACATGCTACAGTGTTCCTCAACAATGTGGAGTACTCCTTGGAGTTGAACTCATCTCAGCTATTTTCTGAATAGAAATTATTACTACTCAAAAGGCAAAACATAGAGAGAGTAAATCTAATCTAATCAGCAAACAAAACAGCCAAAGTCCCAAAAGGAGCAAATAAGCCAATCTACGTCACCTTCCCTAACTCAACAGGTTCAGCAAAAGGATCAAATAAGCCAAATACCAACACTCACACATCGCCATCCACAAGCTCAAGCAACCCCCTCCCCCCCCAACACACACACACAAACAAAAACAACTCCATCGTAACTTATAATTCTATCATTTCACAGAAGAAGACGGAACATTCATTCATACCTCTAAGTGCAGCAACCCTAGATCGATAAGGCGGTTTGCAAACCTCGAGCAACAACGCAACCTCTTTCCCGAAATTCGACGCCGTCACAAACTCATCCTGAATCTCCTCAACAACCTCGCGGAGATCCCTGGTGCCATGCGCAGACAAGGTGGTGACGCTGCTCAAAACGGAAGAGTCACCGTCCACCGTCGTAACGGTCGCTTCGTCAATCTCGAAACTCACCCCTTTCTTCGCACCGCGCTCTTCGGAAGCAACAGTGTCGGGGCTGCTCTTGATCTCTTTCTCGACGGAGCCGTTATCGCTGCCGTCGTGAAACCTCACCGTCTTGGAGCTCCCCTCGCTGCTACTCACCTGCTGCAACGGCACCGTTTTGGTATTCGAAGGGCCCTCCCCGAAATCCCTAACTCCAACACCAAAACCCTTCTCCTCTCCCATCTTTTTCTTCTCCTTCTTCAACGGAACAAACTCCTTCTCTTTCTCTTTCATCGTTTCGTGTTCCGTTTCGTCCTCTAACTCTGGAATCCCTTCCCTCTCCCTCACTTCCTTCGAATCGGGGCTGCTCGCACTCGACCCGAACCGAGGCGGGTAACTCGGGTAACCATTGTCGAAGTTATCGAAGAAGTTGAGAAAGTCCCAGGTGGAGACGCGAGGAGGAGACGGCGGTGCCGGAGGAGGACGCGGCGGAGAAGACGACGGTCCAGATTGAGGGTAATATGGGTAATTCCCACCGGGAAACCCATAGAAACCGGTGTTGCCGTAGCCGTAAGTAGGATCGGGCCATTGTCCAATAGTTGCCACATGTCTTTCGGGCTCTTCGTAGACCATGGGTTTTCCATTAGGGACAGACCTCTTCATGTAGTGAGCGTAATGGTAATTTTCATAGTATCCGTATGGAGGCGGGTCGGGTTCTGGGGAATCGTGAATGTGAGGCGAAGAAGAATGAGAATGAGAAGGTGAAGGAGAACTTAATTCGGATCCAGAGGATAAGGGTAAGTGAGAACCGTCGGGGGAATCGGCGTGAGAAATAGAAGGGGAAGAGGATGAGAGTTTGTTATTGTTGATGCTTTTGGTTTCCGAGGGTAATGTGAGAACCGGAGAGGAGGAACCGGTGGTGGTGGTGGTGAGGTCTTGTTCGGCGAACTTGTGAAGGGCGTCGCCGATTTCTCTCAGCGAATGGAAATACGCCACGTGTGCAGCGGCGAGAGCGTAGCGTTGCTCCGATGCGGCTTTGAGGAAGGCCTTTCGCTCTCTGCACAGAGCCACCGCGGGGAAGTCCTCCACCTTGGACCCGCCGCAGCCCATGTCAGTGATCGGATATCAGAGACTGAGGTGTCGCTGTCCACGCCGGAGAAGAACATGCTTCAGCGTCGCATAATGAAGAAGAAGAAGCTTTGAATATATCTGTGTATCATAGAATTAGTCTTCTGCTCTGCATTTTCTGATTGAGGGAAGCGCGTGAGAAAGAGTGAAGTGAAGGGTGAGGAGTCACTGTGCATGCAAGGGGATTGATCGGGGAGGGAGACTGAAATTGAAACAGCGAAGATTCCAGAGAGATTTTTAATTATTAAATTAAGGAAAGGGGAAAACAAAAGAGGGTGGGGAGGAATAAAAAAATAGTAGAAATTGGTATTGAGATTGGTGATGTTGGGGATCTGAAACAAAAATTGATAGTCAGGTTTTAAAGTTTCAGAAAATTGCACAAGTAGAGGAGAAAGGGGAGACCCGCCATTGTCAAATGGCAACGGACCCCTTTCATCATTATACTACCATCTCATGCTCTTTCTTTCTCTTTTTTATTTTTTATTTATTAATTATACACCCATCACAATACTGGTGTATCGGCATCTCTATTTTACTGTTTTCACATATCAAAATCAATATATTTTTGTAATTTATCTATATTAATTTTATTATTTTGCTATTGTATCTCATGTCTTGTGTGGTTTTGAACTTTTAAGGTTTGAAATTCACATTTTATAATTTATAAGAATTGTTTTATTATTATTTTTTGAATTTCTAATACGTTATCAATAATTTAGTTTCAATTTTAATAAATATATATTAATAAATATGTCAATAGATATTATATAAAATATATAAAAATAATTTTTTAAAATTTAAAAATTAGAAATTTATCTTATAAAAAGAATGTAAAGATTGATAAATTTTTGTGTTTGACTTATATTTATCCCTTCGTAGAATCTGAACAAGAAAAATAAAATACTATGGTAACAATTGATTGTTTTAGAAGGAAACAATAATGAAAAAAACAATATGCTATTATATGGAATGTTAAAAATAAAATTTAATAATTTTTTATGATAAAATAGGTTCGAACTTATTTTTGATTAATGATTGATATTTGAATACTAATTTAAATTATGCTATAAAATTGTGATAATAATAAAATAATCATAATATAACATCGAGATAATAATGATAGAATTTAAGATATTTATACTAATTTTTCAATACTGTTAATTTTGCTTTCATAGTGTAAATGTTAAGACTTCCTCAACTTTGTCACAAACTATCCACTACTGTTTTTTTGAAGTAACTACCCACTAATATTTTATCCCTCAAATATTTGGTTTCCTATATATATTTGTTAAACTTTTTCTCCCTCAACACAAAACGTGTAACTATCAATACTCTCTCATGTTATATGTTGGTATTCGTATTCACCTATTGGGTTCCCACCATTTATTGTCTCTATGCATGCAAGAATTTTTCTTACAATTAATAATTTTAAACTCAGTTTAATTTTTTTTTTATCAGTTTCCCTTTTAAAATCCAGCTAATGTTATTATTATTTTAAAAAAAAACATGAAATTGTGAATCAGTTTTACATTATTTTATTTTTAAAAATATTACACTTTTTTACTGAAATTATGTTGTTATTTTTTCAGAAAATAATTAAAGTATTAAAAAGCATGCCTATAAATCAATGAATTTGTTTTTATCATCTTCTAGTAGTCACTTTAGTCACTTCTTCTCGTAACTTCTACATAAAAAAACCATTATTATTTGAAAATTGCTTGTTTTATTTTATTTTTTAAATTAAAAAATATTATTATGTAAAAATTCACAATTTTTTAATTTTTAAATTTCAACTCACTACTTTTTTATTATTAACTTTGTAAAAATAATTTTTTTCTGTGTCCACTACCCTTTTTTGGCCATTTTTTCTTATAATTTTTTTTTTAGATCATTATTTTTAATTTTTGTTTAATTTCTCTTTATTCATTTAAAGATACAAACAGTATTTTTGTGAAGTGATAGTTGATGGAGTTTGTTGGTTAGGTTTTTGGCAAATTTGACGAGGGATTGGAGACGAAAATGAGCGTGTGCTCAGTGGTGTTGTCAGTAGGGACATCGATGACATCAAACTCGACGAAGACGGTGCCGATGAAAGAGCAAGTAACTTCAACGAGCCTGCCATGGCATGCAACTTTGACGTCAATATTCTGCCAGGAGGTGGGGTTCCATTAACATTTTTCAATACTTTTAGTTAGGTTGAGTCAAATTTAACTAAACTCGCTATTCAAGCTTATAAAAATAAAAAAATTGTGACTTAATTGAATTTGTGAAATTTTATTGATAAATTTAAACTAAATCATCTCAGATATAAACGAGTTGATTCAGTTAAATCTGAATTTTTTTAAAAAAATATTTTGTAAAAGATATTTTTCTAAAACAATAATTTATTTTTATGTAAAGCATTATAAATATTTAATAATTAAATATCATTAAAAAGACCAATTTTTTATAATATTTGATTAATAGAATAATTCAATGTTATTACAATATTTTAATTTAGATAAAAACAAAATATAATACTAACACGAAAAATATAAAAAAAATTAACAAAGAAAATCAAAAAAATAAAGAATGATTTAATTTAATAAATGATATTAAAAAAGTATAATATTTTCTATTTAATAATTTAATCTATATATATATATATATATATAATAAATTTAATTAAATGTTATGGTTAGATTGCATCACGAGTTAAAAAATTATAATCGTTATCCGACTTATGTAATTAATAAGTCTAAACAAGTTTGGTTGAGTTTAATCCAATTTCTTAAATAATTCGAACCACATTAATTAGGTCCATTTGAGTTTAGATTTGTGAATTACCTATAAAATTAAACATTCGTACTTCCACGGTATTCAATTTACTTTAATTTTTAATCTATGTTACATATTTTGTTTATTCTCCTACTAAGATATTCCTATTAAATTAGATTATATTAGTTGAAATCTCATGCAATAAAATTATTTTTATAAACAAGGTCTATGATTTGACCTGGCAGGGGTGTTAGTAGTATTCGTTTAAACTTTAAAGTGAGACTCAGATGGATTAATTAAAATTCAATTTAACGTCATTAAATTTTCTCTTTAAAGTTTAAAGTATATCATTATCTCCACTAGCTTTTGCAGTTATTTTCGGACTGCGACAAACTACTTGTAATGGAAACACGCATTAACAATGACAAAAAATGTAGAAATTAATGGAGTTTACTCGATACTAAATATACAGTCACGATGATTCTACTTAATTTTTTTATTTATTTTGTATCTCTCTATCTTTGAAATGTTGAATTTTCGTTTCAGGCGTTATCTAATTCACTTTTCATCTTTCTATAAATTCCTATCTAGAACCTTGGAAAACAAGAAATAGTGCATAACAAAATTGGAGTAACAAAAAATAAATATTTTAAAATTAGAATGACAAAAAATAGATAATTTATTTTAAAGAAACTAAAACTGAACTTTAAAAAATTTAAAGGGACAAAAACATATTTTATCATAAATAAGTTTATCTCCTTTAAATGAAAATTTTGAAAATAGTCCAATTATAATTGTTTAGTATTTTAACAGTTTTAAAATTTATTATAGACTTTGATTTTTATAATAAAAAAAACACATTGTCAAATAATTAAAATTATTCTAAGTACAAATTTTAAAATAATTATTTTATAAATTAATAATTTTACCGTATACATTCATCAGGAAAATGAAAATATATTTTAATTGGTTAAATATTATGTGAATTGCTGTAAATCTCTTTGAATTTTGATTTTCATACATACACGAGATTATTAATTAATTGTTTTTATCATGTTTCATGTATGTGTAAATATTTTTAATTTCAATTATTGTAACACAACTTTATCCTCCAAATAATATTGTTATCCTCTAATTAACACGGTTTTAAGCGTTCGTTTGGATTAATAAACACTTAAAGAAAGAGAAGTACGAACACAAAAATTCAAAGCATTCTCACTTCGTTTGAAATAGGCAAAAAGCAAGAAAGACTAAAAAGTTATTCGTGGGTTCCGCGTAAAAATATTTGAATCTTCTTATCAAAGATGACCATTAGACCCAAATACAACACATAATTATCAAAGCTTGTATGATAGAAAAATATTATTCGCTAAATGCTTATATGTATATCTTATTATCTAACTTTGTACATACATGTATAAATTTAAAACAAAAAATTAATTTTACACAAATTACCATATTTAGTTATGTTATTTTAAGTTCAAATTTATTGGTATAATTAATTTTTCTTAATGTATAATTTCTTAACATACTTTAGACAATGAAATTATTGGGATATAAAATAATCATTTTGTAAAAAAAGTTATGTTGGATTTAAATTTAAAGTACTTTGTTTGTTACGTCAATGAAAACTTTATATTACATAATAACTAATTTATTATGTTAAATTAAATTAAATTATATTTTTAATTAGTTAAAATGAAAAATCATATTAATAAATAATAAAAAATTAAAGTAATACATATCTAATTTCTTTTAAACAAAGTTAATTTGAATTTCAAACTTATGCATGAAAAAAAGAGTTAATCTCATTATGACATTATGGCATGAATGTTTGTGATTTGAAAAAAAATAATATTCTAGGCTCCAAAAATTAAGAAATTATATTTATATATATATAGGCAATAATGAATCCAATATATTTTTGTACGTTATAGGGGAATGGATTCCGAGATTGTTAACTTTGGGGTTACTTGGTGCCATAGGTAAAAAAAGAGCACTCACAAGAAAAATACATTCTGAAAATTACACCTACAAGTATTTACATAAGATTTCTTATTTATAGTACAAATTTACAAATAAAATATAACCTCATGATGCACATTTTTTAATTTTTATTTGAACAGTAAAAATTTGATTTTGCATTCTTAACACTTGTTGAAGATTTTTGCATGATTCCTTCTGAATTTGGAGTCTTGAAACTTGTTGCCTGAAGAAATTTGCATGATTCCTTCTGAATTTCGAGTCTTGAAACTTGTTGCCTTCACATTATTTCAGCACTACTTTAACTTCATACTTAGAGAGTATCATTGCAAGTCTGCACACATGTTGATCTCTATTTTTAATTTAAAATTTGAAAGTTTCTTCGTAATTTTATTCTTTTGACATGCTACGTTACTATTTGACTAATGACCACTTGAATTTTGAGGTAACACATAACTATTTGCTTAATCAATCATCCCATAGCATTCATCTTCAATATTGTCTTGTGAATAATGTTTGGGGCTAGATGAGACTTCGTCATCAGATTCCAAAGATGATGCTTGTTTATTTTTAAAAAATAAGGTATAAAACGAATATTGTAATATCTTAATCAAACTCTATTTATTGTCATTCTTACTTTTTCCAAATTGAATAGAAAAGGGGGAAAATAAACATTGTAAATTTTATTATATTACAACATAATGGTTTGAATGACACTTAATAGAATTAATTCTGTATATTAAATCAAACAAAAGAAATCATTTTTTTCTTTTAATATAGTTTATTTATTTTGGCATTAATTTGTATTTTTAGAATTAATTTAATATTAAATTATATAACATAATGTAATTATTACATTTTTTATGCATTAAAAAACAAAATCAAAATTTTCATTCTTTTTAGATATTATCTTGTAAACATTCTTCGTTCACTCAACCGGAATAAATCAGTTAGTATTTATTTTTACTAATGATTCAATTCATATTTTACTTTTGAGAATGTGTTTAGGTTAACTTTTTTTTTTTATCAACGAAAAAAAAAAAGTTCATCAAGAGAATCGACATACTGTAAATGTATAATGTACTAAGCTATCCTCTAACCCAACTGCACCTGGGTTAGTATGAAAAAAGCTTAATAGATACTCCAAATTCTTATACAACATCTGATAAAGAAAAAATATAAATAAAATTTATGATGTGATAAAAAATATATTAAAAATAATAAAATATCTTTATTTCATTACTTATTTTATATATACCGTAATGGCCTAATCATTTATAAAAAGGTGAACACTGCTGCTAGCAATCGTCAGTCCTGTGTGTATATATACCCCCAATTTGTTTCACTACTCCAATATGATCTATACCTGTATAAAGATGTTGTCTTTTACATATTCTTGAAATAACATTCAATTTTTTTCTTCTTCCTTAAATTAACTTGTACCTAAATTACATACTACATTATACATGAGTTAATAGACGAAGACTAACTTGTTTCTCACGGTAGGAAATAACTAATATGGTGTAATATGATGTGTTAAATATAATCAACAATTAAGATAATTAAGGATTATGGTGGGTATGATTACTTAAAAAAATACACCAAAAGAAAAACGTCTTCTCCTCTTTCCTTCGTCTCCTTCCATCAACGTCAATATGAAGACGACCTAAAACGTTCCCAGTTCTCCTCGTTGCAGTCAACGACCATTGTGAGCTCCAGATTTAAGTTATTTCTTTGATTTTGAATCTTAAATCTAGTTGTTTAATTTTTAGTTTTTGATCCACCTCTTTTTTTACCTCCGACACCGTCACTATGGTCGCGAGGGAGCCGGCATAGAGGGGTGAACATTGAGATTAGAGAGGAGAAAGAGGTTGCGACGATGGTGGCGACATGCAAAGGGAGTGGGGAATTAAAGGTTCCTCTTTGGTGATGATGAGAACGGTTCTTTATGGTGACGACAACATTGATGATGTCAGAGAGGAAGGGGTGATTGACTGATTAGAGACTAAAGAAAGAAACTTCGGTAAAAGAGAAAGAAAAAACTAATATGAGTATATTTTTGTAATTTTATCTTGCGTGAACAATTCCTCTATAGTCTATATTTATTTTAACCGTTAATTATAATTTCAATATATCTAACGATTAGAAATTCCTTTTGCACTTCGCTTAAATAGTTAAATTAGTCTTCGTTGAGTTAATATAATATAATTTATTTTTGTACATTACGCAAGGAAATTCTGCGTGGGTTTTGGTAAGCTGCTAGCTTGTACTAACAAAACAAACGGATGGTTTTGGTAGGCGGAAGAAAATACTGTTATAATGATTGCTGTCAGAGACATCAGCTTCAGGACTATCCCAAATTCCCAATAGCTAGGCTTTGTATTTACCCTTTGAGTGAGACACACGCTATTCAAACAAACCTAAAAAAACCCTTTTATTTGATGTAATATTTTTATGTAATTAAACTAAGTTTTAGTAACACTCATCATACTACATAAATTTGATTTTTAGTTTAATATATAAATTATATAAAAAATCATACTTAGTACATACATCCTATTATTGATGTAATTAAAATAACTAATATATAATGAAATATCAATGTAAAATTGAATATTTTTGTAATTTAACTATTAAGATTACTTATATAATTTGTTTACAACAAAGTCTACTGCAATCTGTTCATATTATAAAATGCATCAAGATCTACTGTAATAGTAAAAATATTTATGTAATTAACTATTAAGATTACTTATTTTTGACCTCTTTGCTGACTTTGCATATATATTTTAGAGAAACCAAATTCTTTGAATTATATTATAAAAAGAAAACGTGTTATTTTTTTTTTTTAACTTGGCATATATAATTAGTATTTAAAGTTTTTACAAGTATGCGTGAATGGTAATTTTGTTCCTTAATTTGATAATTACAATATTAAAAAGTAGATGTGGAGTCGTTGTTATGCAAAACTAGAAGGACAATAAAATAGCCTCCTCAGATAACTAACCCAACAAATAAAGTCTTGTTTTTTGTTTTTTCTTTTAATTAAAAAAAACCTTTATTGCATACAACGTAGTCACATCAGAGCAAATGACCTACAACTAATCTTTGTGCTAAAATTGAATAGTACTAGCAGACTAGTAGCATTTTGTTTTGTTATTTAGGGTTGATATAGAAAGTTTATTTGCTTTGTTAATCCCCAACAAATAGATGATTGGTTGGTTGGGGCCCAAGAAAGATGGCAAATCTTATACCCACCAGCACGTCACTGTTGAGGATGGAAGAGGACCCATTCAAGCTTGAAGGTAATGTATATGTTATCAGAAAAAAGGTAATAATGTGTATATTTCTGCAGTAATGATTTAGTTGCTAACTTGCTATTGTTTTTTTTTATGTCCTAAGCATAGGTTGTCCCTTTTAGAGTTTTAGTTCTAAGTCGACCTGAACCACATTACACAACCAGACAAGAAAGCCACGCAATGGACGCCATTTTTTAAAGTACTTCTTTAATGAATAAGTCAATTAATTAAGTAATTAACACAAGTCAACACATGACCCTGCCCAGTGGGATGTCTAATTATACCTAAAAATAGATAATCTATTATGGAGATTACACCTAAAAATAAATAATCTATTATGGAGATTTTCTTCTTCTTTTTTGTGTATGTATAGTACTCCGCGTATTGAGTTATTATTGTAATTAAAAACACGGACCCTAGTTTGCCGTCATTGCATATTTGCATTGATATTGGTAGATATATATACTAAATAGCTCATTGTGTATTCGTAAATTGAAACAAAAGGACAAGGACCAAAATAGATCGAAAAACATAAATATTCTGTTCTATTTAATTATTTTTTTAAAATTTATATTGTTAAATTAGAATTATTCACTTTTTGATAAATTTTGAAAATGTATCTTTTATCATTATATTGATGCAAACCGTAAAATTTACAAACTTTATTATTGACTAATTTCTTTTAAAGAATTCGATTGATTATTTTTAATTAAATTTTCTTTCTCAATCATGTTTTTTATCTATCCACTACTCAAAATGATTTGTTGGTTTTAAAAGTGTATTTTGTTAAATTTTTAAATATATTAACAATACTATTCTTCATCAAAATACTAATTTATATATTGATTTTGACTTTGATATACTATTAGTATAAAGATTGCTTATAAAAAAAACTCTTAGTATAAATATTTTTACATTGTTAACTAGATAGAAATCATTCTAGATATGTTTTTTTTTTAAAAAAAAATAGTTCACAATTCAACAATTTTATCAAGAAAATATATATTTAGATAATTAATATTACACTATTAGTGCTACATTTTAATTAATGTTTGTGCATATTTTACATTATTAAAAGTTTTATTACTTGTTGTTTTACTCATTTAGAAATCACTTTATATTTTTACTGTGAATTAATTCGTAAAATATATTAATTTGGAAAGGAAAAAATAAATCAACTTTACAAAATTTCACTAAACTAAAAATATCTCAATCATCTCATTAATTTTATCTTACCATGCAATATGTTGTTTAAAATATAAATAAATTCAATATCTATATAAATGTCTAAATTATATAACTTTTATTGGATATTCGTAGAAAAATAGTTTTTCTTTATATGAAATCAAGAAAATTAATGAACTTAACTAATATTCTTAATTAATGTAAACCTATATGAATTTTTGTTTATATTTTAGTTCAAAGGAAGTTGTTATTTGTTACTTCATTTTTTAAAATATATATAGAGAAACAAAGAAAGATGTTTCTTACAATTCATTCATACGTGGTTTGAGTGTTCCCAGGAATCTTAGAAAATAGAAAGTGTAGAAAAGCATCCGCATCCAATGATCCAAACAAGAAGCATGCATAGCCTAATTTGAAAAGAGAAAAATATAATGAAATTCATAAACACAGAGGTCGCGCGTCTCGGAGTGGCGATAGTTCAAGAAAGGGAGGTTTTTTTACAAATTCGAAGTTCAAGTCCCAACAATTCAAACTTGAAAGTCTGGAACTATAGTCCTTTTTTAAAAGAAACGCGTAAACAGAATCTAATTATTTTACGATTTGAGGCAATTCCTGGTTCCCTTAGTTGTCAACAACGCAACGCGTAAACAGAATCTAATTCTCGTGCAGCTCATAGAGAAAAATGAAGCATTTGATTTGAGGGTCCCCATACATATTAATACAGCATGAATTGTCTTTGTTCGCTTTGTCATTTTGCAAACTGAAAAAATGGCTTTGTATTTGTTTTCCTTTGCTTGAACTAGAAAGCTTTGAACATCAATTGTTTGATCGTATCTCAAACAGTTATTGGGGACCCATGCAATTTCAGGGTTAGGGTTTTAGTTGTAACTAACAGTAACTTAACAAGTCATTTATCGAACAATATTAATTCAACTATAACTAATATCAGCAACCTTACTATGCAACAGATAAGAAAAACAAAAGTCAAAAAGTAGAGAAACATTGCTTGGATAATGGTAAAACTACAAATCTAAAATAAACTGATGGACCATAATTGAAGAGGATGGCCAAAAAACGTGTATAAATTGAGAAAGTATTTACCTTTGTACGAAAAGTCATCAAAAGGAAAAGTTATTTACCTTTCTTTCATTTTATTCGGCTTTAATTTGGAGCCACGATAAAAAAAAACCGTAGCCTAGCACCTATGCTTCTTTTTCGATTACTCGGATGCCCCAGCCCTACTGCACTATGGACCAATAAAAGAAAGAATCCATTTTTCTTTTTAATTTAATTACATAGCACAACATTAGACAAATTTTAAGGTGGAACATGGAATGTATATTTCCACCACCAATAGTTTATTTATTCTCATCCGTCGTTGATATAGCTTTTTAAAAAATAAATGTTTTAAATCAACTAAAAAAATTATATGAAAAATAATAAAAATATGATAAGTTTTAATTATATCAATATTTGGTACATAAATCCATTCACAACAGTACTCCACTACAGCAGAATTTCCGACGTCTTCTTTAGTAGTATGTAGTGATATTTTTTGGTAACATATGTAGTAAATGGGTATAAAGAAAGTTACCAACGTTTTGAAGAAAAATATAGTGTACTGTATCAACTTATATTAATTTATTTTGAAGAAAAAATACATTAAAATTTAATACTTACTAAATGCTCCTTAATGAGCATGCATTAACCATATTTAGAATAATTTTTAACTGATTCACAAGAGTATTTATACCAACAATGTATCAGAATTAATTTCTAATTTTCAATACACTTCAACATGATTCTCTATAAAAATTTTGATCTATTAATTTCTTAATTACTTTTAAGACATTATTTAACGGGATTTCATCTGGAATAATTTTAAATTTCTTCCAATACTTTTTTACTAATCCTTTTACACAAATATTATATTTTTAAATATTAAATATTTTTTATTCAATACTCATTACTCTCTTTATAAAATATTAAATTTTTTAAAATAAAAAACTTAACATTATCCGTTTGCTCTTGTCTATTTCAATCTTCTTTTTAGTTGACATCGTAATCATGAAAGAGATGAGGTTGTTTAAATTTTTTACCACACGGTAATGTTTAAAGGTAATAAAACCACAAAATATGAATTCTTTAACGACTATTTATTGACATGAATATTGTGATTAATCATATCGTGTCTAACTTTTATCGAGTTTGTTCATTACGGGATAATCTTTGGAGGTAATTTATGAAGCAAAACATTATGAACTGGTTAACAACTTCACTATTTATCATCATTAATATTATAATTCATATAATTTTACTTCATTCGAACAATGTTGTCTATAATTTTTTTTTATAATCAATGTTATATCTCCTTCATTATATCAATTGATTATAAATTTACACGCTACATACATGAAAATTTCAAACCTCTTTTAAAGGTTTGAAGGGTGGGTGAAGATTAGCATTAGAAATTCATACTCAAAAATACGAAGAATAACTCAATAAAAACTAGTATAATTCCAGAAAATGCCTGGCAATGTTGTGCTCACACTGCCGACTTTCACGTTCTTGTTTTAGGCTCAAGTGTTCGAGCATATCCTTGGATATATTAACTCCGTTTAAAGTTTCGTTTCAAAATTAAAACTCAATATATATATATATATATATATATATATATATATATATATATATATATATACACACAAGTACAACCTTGGCTAGTTTAGAATGAAAGAAAACTATTATGTATGAGTTTGAACTCAAACCTTTGTTTAGAAGAGTTTGGACTTTGCAGCCAGCAAATTCAGCATGGCAAGCGTTCACAATTGAAAACAGGTGAATGTATGTGTTACTTGACAAATTCTAACTTGAGCTTAGGGAGAAAAGTAAACAAATTGGAAGTAGTTAGAGCCAATAAAATAGATGACGCTGACGTCAAAATAACTCCATTATAATTTGAAACTTTGATTTTTGGAGAAATAGGTTTAGTTTAGTGATGAAAAGAGCAGAAGAAGAAGAAGAAGTCGTGTGCTTGAATCATCTTGCTAACAAAAATTAATAATTAACATTGATAAAAAAAATAAATATTTACCAATAAAAATAAATGAAACTTTGGTTTTTAGCCATTTGGAAGAAGAAAAATCAGAAAAAACAAAATCTAAGCAAGCCGAACTCGTACGTGCGTCCACTTTTCTTCTTGTTTTTTTTTGGTCCAATACCCGTGTGGTGTGACCACTTTGACGGTTTTCTTAGGTTGTAAATTGCAATGGCTGATCAGGGTAACTGGGTAAATGCCACAAAAGTGGGAAAAGATAATGAACTTTGCATTTCCTTTCATCACTAAGGCTGAAGAGAAATGTGAAAGAGAATCTTCATAATTTACAAGAACAAAAAGCTTACCAAATGTGATATGCATCTACGAGAGTTATAATTAATACAAGAACCCACATGTTCCTAGCTGGGAAACAGACTGATTTTTCGCAGCTTTGCACTTTCTGAATATCAAAGCAAGTTGCAAACAACTTTGGTTCACATCCAACCCCAGTCAACTTTCCTACTTTGACCAAGCAATTTGCTTCACAAAATTTGATACTAGTATTTTGTATAATTGTTCACACTATCATTTAATTAAAATTAACATTTTATACGATGCGTATAAAAGACATTATGAAATATATTGTGTATATACTTTCAGTTTAGTACAACAGATTATTAAGCTTCTTTGAATTGAAATTGTCATTTACATTTAAAAATATATTTGTAATCATATACTCCTATATTAATTTATTTTATATTATAATAATGACTATTAATTTCGATTTTAAATTAAATAGTATTTATTATTATTATTATTATTAATTATATTCAAATTAAATCTTGTATTTTTTAATTTCTAATAAATTTCATCATCTTAATTTTTTTTATAATAATACTTTGTATTTAAATTTAAATCACAATGTTATCTCTATATTTAATATTATTTTGATTTGTTAAAATATAATAAAATAATTTTAATTTGTATAGTTAAAAATTCATGGCAACCTTGTGCTAGACTAGAGAGACAGACTTCTAGGCATTAGGAAGCAAGAAGCCAATCAACTCTCAGGTATATATAAAATTTGAATTAAGCAATATTTGCTTTGGTGAAGTGAATGTCCCCATTTCCCACTATATTCGCTTGATTATATTTCTATTTTGTCCACGTACGGTAAGAAAAATAACAATTTGTCAATGTTGTTAGCACAGGGATGCCAAAATCCCCCACACCCTTTTTTTCCTGCGTGCTTTGTTTAGCCATTAGGAGGAGGTTGAATTTAAACTTCAAAGAAAAAGTTATTTCTTTTCCCCTTCTATTCCACCTCCTCATGGCTCCATGAAAGTGACAACCGCTTTAAGAAAACACCTAACCTAACTATACCAGGATGCTGCACAACACGTTTTTAGTCAAACAGGAAATGCGAATCTAAATTGGAAATTTGAATCGTGTCAACATTTTCTCGGAAGAGGGTTCAATGTTGAAGCAATGAAATACAAAGAAATTTTCATGGACACTGCAGATACATTTGAATAGATGAAAAGAAGTAGCAAAGAAAGAAAAAGACCGATTCAATTACATTAAGTACCCCTAAAGTTCCATAAAATTACAAAAAAATTCTTCCTACTTTTTTTACTCTTATATTAACTTATTTATTATTTGAATTACATTGCAACAATATCCTTTATCCATCATTAACTCTCTGAATTTCTTACATATAAGAAAAACTCTCTGATTTGTTTAAAAAACAGTACACTGTTTTCTTTTAAGAAAAAAACAAGTTTATATACTTGCACAAAACTTTAAAGATAGTATAATTTACTCAAGCTTCCTACAGGTACTCCCAACCCAAACAAAGAAATCTCATTAAAAACAACCCTTCACCTTCATCTTTTTCCTCCATCCAAATATAATAAAAACCTAACGAATATAATTGTACATTAATTTTATTAATTTTTTTGTGCAAAACTATGAATAATTTTATATTATGTAAAAAAAAAATTGGTTTTAACCATCCGTTTCATAAGAAAAAAGTGATCATAACTAATCTAAAATTTAATAAAAAAATAAGTAAAATTTGATCAAAAATTATTTTCATAAAAGATTGAACTCGAATAATAACTAATTACTTAACATTTACAATAACTTATTAATTTCGTCTATATAAGTGGTATTAGATTAAATCTATTAGAGGAATTCTTTACACGACAGAAGATTCTCTTTCTCTCCCTCACTCTACATCTTTCTAATTTTCCTATTTATTAAAGGATAAATAGTCATTTTCGTCCTTGAATGTGTAAGGTGCTAACAAATTTGTCCCTGAAAGATGGAAATTCAAATATTTGTCCCTGAAAGTGAAAAAAGTGTGACAAATATATCCCTCTACTAACTTTCATCCGTTACCGTTAATATTAGGGACGAATTTGTCAGCGCACTATACATTCAAGGACGAATTTGTCAGCGCCTTACCCAAAATATAATTTCATCTTCATATTCTCTTTTTTAATTATTACAAGCATAACATTACAATAAACACTTAAAAATTAAGAAAACAAACATAAGTTAAAACAAACATAATAATAAGCATAATTTGTTTGTTGCTTTGAAATTTCTATTATAACAACATTAGATAATGACAAAATCAAACTGAGTCTTATTTTTTTTAAGAATTAATTTAATGACTGTGCATTTTAATTTGTTTAAGTCTCATATTTTGGATAAGTATTATCTCATATTTTTGCTTTGAAATTTTTAATGTGACATTACTTTATCAAAAATATGAGACCCAAACAAAAATGTACAGTCATTAAATTAATTCTTATAAAAAATTAAACCTAACTTGATTTTGTCATTACCTACTATTGTTATAATAGAAATTTCAGAACAAACAAATTATGCTTATTAATCAATATTATGCTTATTATTATGTTTGATTTTACTTATAATACTTACCCAAAATATGAGGCTCGGACAAATTAAAATACACAGTCATTAAATTAATCCTTACAAAAAAAATAAAACTCAACTTGATTTTATTATTATCTAATATTGTTATAATAGAAATTTCAGAACAACAACCAAATTATGTTTATTAATCAATATTATGCTTATTATTATGCTTGTTTTTCTAATTTTTAAATGTTTATTGTAATATTATGCTTGTAATGATTAAAAAAGAGAGAATATGAAGATTAAATTCTATTTTGGATAGAGAACTGACAAATTCATCCCTAAATGTGCAGTGCACTGACAAATTCATTTCTGATATTAACAGTAACGGACGAAAGTTAACGAAGGGATATATTTGTCACACTTTTTTCACTTTCAAGGACAAAAAGTTGAATTTCCATATTTCAGGGTCAGATTTGTCAGCGCCTTACACATTCAAAGACGAAAATGGTTATTTACCCTTTATTAAATGAAAAAATATTTTCAAGAATTTAAATACATTTACTTTTCAATCAATACCTTATTATAAAGCTGATAAAAAAATGCCTTATTATAAGGTATAAAAAGAATTAATAGAATAATATTGTAAAAAAAATTGCAACATTACTTAATGTCTTGATGATCAGTTGCAACTTGCAAAACCTACGTTCAGCCCAAGCCCAACCAAAGTTTCTACACTTGCCGACAACAGATAACAGCTCATACAGTGGTCCAGGTATAGGGGAAAGAAGGATAGTAATATCCTTTTACACTATTTATTAGGTGAAACTTACGTAGATCTCACTAATGTCAGTCATAGTCCCAATTTAACGGGTTTCATTTTCTATTTTGTAAGTTTATCATGAATTTCACCTGATAAAAAGAGTGAGTTACAAAGGATTGCCAAACTTTCACATGGTCAGAAAATATTATTGGATGACATTTCTGAACTCAATTCTAAAGAAAATTTGGAACGATATACTGAAATTGAAAATGATAATGTTCAACCAAAAAAGAATTCAGAGACGAGGATTGTTGGAAGTAAAATCATTCACGAACTTCCACATAAAAACAAAAGCATTAAAGCTTTTAGAAGACCGACTTTGATAATGGTTCATAGAATCAGAACTTAAAAACTTTCTTAGACTGAGACGTAGCAATCATACGAGCACACCATAGAGTAGACACTAATAGATTCCAGAACTAACATTGTCTGCCAGACATTTATCCGAGGAAACAAATAACAAATGCCATTCAGCCTCCAACGAACTTAACTTCATTATCTACTTTAACTCCCACCTCCACCTCCAGATTTAGTTGTAGTCCACATTTAAGTAGCAACAGTGGTGTGAGAGGTTTGGATAAAATGCCTTTATTGGTTATCACCTAACACCTCTTCGGTTCTCTCTGGATCTCTGGTTATCCATTTCCGCCAGTTTGTGGGATTGGCTAGATCAAGATCCCAAATCAATATTTGGCAGTGTTTGTGGAGTGCAGTTATTTTTTGCATCCGGAAAGGGAAAAATAGGTACATCTTTATTCACACTCAGATTGATTTGTTTTCTCTGTTAGAAGATATCAAATTCCAAGTGTGGTAATGGCTCCATTCCATGTCTGACAAATTCATTTGCTATGTATTTTGCGGGGGTTTATCTACGTGGATGCCAATCTGTATATGTTGGTGGGTATAGGGGCTTTTAATGTAGAGGCTGGACTTACTGTTATTCGAGAGAATTAAGGCTGGTGGGAAACTAGGTTCTGTTATTATGTGGGGCATAGTAAGGTTAGCTAGTATTTATGTCTTGCTGTGATAAAAATATAATCTAACTTTTACTGTGGATATTTTCTGTATATTAAATATAATATATCTTTTTGCTGAGGAAAAAAAAAAAAAAAAAAAGTAGCAGCATATTTGATCAGCAGAGATATTGAGGAACTATACCCCGAGTGCCCTACTTTTTGCCCAACCATCTTTCAATCAATTGCTAGTGACCTCAGCCAGAAGTTTTCTTCCTTAAATTTTTAGTTAATTTAGATTGCATTTACCAACCAGTTGGGGACAGATTTTGTTACAACTCCCCAAATGCCAAACTAAGTAATGATTACTTATTTATTAATGCAATAATAGGCTATTTTCAAGTGCTTATTTTGGCTCAATCAAGAAAATACTTGCTGCCACGTGTAAAAATTAGAACTGTGCAAATGCCAATGCAATTATAGCAAATATCAGAAGAACAAAATCCAACTAGTTTCCAAGCAGTGATGTCAAAAATGCCAAAACAGCAATAATAATCATGATATTTAGAAAATAGTTTGACTGTAGAGGCTTATCTGGGCTTCCACCAATTGCTTCATATTCAGCCCGTATCTTCTGCTTCATAGAGTCAGACA
>PYAF01003243.1:3607415-3626448 GCA_007407185.1 Glycine tomentella
CAGTAACTCAAAATGAACAGACCTCTGGAGGATCAAATTTGGCTCCTAGGTTGCTAAGTTTAGCATGGGCTTCAGCATAATCTTTAAAGAATGCTTCCTGATCTTCAGCATATTTCTCAGCATATACCTGATTATTTCACAAAGTTTTTGTTATTTTGGTATATCACAAAACTTTTGCATTAATAGCCATGAAATAAAACTCCAGATACATTACCTTAAAGGATGGGTCTTCAAAAAGAGCAGCATCAGTTGGCAATACCAATAGATCTTCATCCCTTTTTTCTTTGATGTCCTGTATGTAACAACAGTTGCAGGATAAATTCTAGCATACTCCCCTCTCCTGTACAACTCTCCCTTATAGAACGCCCTACCCCCTCCCTGGAAAAAAAAAAAACGTATATATTTCTGACCTTGAAGTAGGAGTTGTCAAATTTCAACCATTGCACTGTCCAGGATTGTCCTCCGGGTGCTCCTGGCCCATCTTTCTGTAGAGTGACAAATACATGTGAATTTCCTGTTTTATTGTGCTCAAGTAAAACTATAATTGAAAACTAGTTGATTTTCAGCAATACCACACTAGCTAAAATTCAGGCTAGACTGCTAAAGATGCTGCATCAATAATGTCTTCCACTCCAAAACAGAGTGATTGGTTAAAAACAAACCTTGATGATGATGACGCAATGATTTCAACAATAAACTAACATGTAGTTGCAGTGTCCCTTGAAATTCCATTTCATCAAGTATTCATTTCAAAGTGCAACAGAAAACAATTGTTTATATGGTGAACCAAGAAAGAAATAAGCCGTAAAGATCTATTTAGAGCACATGCAAAACTCTTTGTAAAGTAGAAACCACAATCAATATTTAAATCACAAACTTAAATTATTAAAAAGATCCTCAAGGTAAGGCATATGAGGAACTTGGACGCCTTGCAGAAAACACTAGGGACGTTTGGTGATTGGGTAAAATCACAGTAAGAAGTCAGAAAATTGACATGAAT
Organism: Glycine tomentella; assembly: GCA_007407185.1. Taxonomy (NCBI): domain Eukaryota; kingdom Viridiplantae; phylum Streptophyta; class Magnoliopsida; order Fabales; family Fabaceae; genus Glycine; species Glycine tomentella. The sequence continues at coordinate 3,608,416 of PYAF01003243.1, forward strand.
CTAGAGTCTTCAAATATTTGTGGCACACATTATCTTATTATCAATCATTTCAAAATACACAGTCAAGTGTCTTTAAGTTGTTATGTGGGAATTAAGTTATGCAATGAGAGAGAGAGCTTAAGTGGTCATCTTCTACATGAGTAATCAAAAGTTTTAACATACAACATAATATCTATACTTCTGATTGTTACCTACTGCCTATATAGTGCTCAAGGGAATTACAGTATCAAATATTAAAATTAAAATTGGAAAATACAGTTTCAACTTCCAAAAGAGTTCAAAGACTTTTACAAAATAATTTCCTATAAGTTGTAGGAAAAAGGAAGATAATATACCGTATATTTAGTTTCAGGCTTTCCCCAACCACTGCGATCTGGTCTAGACCGCCCCAGTGTGTGCGCACCAGATAATGCAACAATTTCCTGCAGAAACAGTAACTTAAAAGTCAAAATCTGACATGACTATAATCCAATATACTATCTTTATTCTTATGGGACACAAAGGAAATTTACCTTGTCATTCAAATCCATACGGTAGAAAACTTGACGCAAATGATCAGCAGGTGAAGGGGGCCCAGCATCTAAATACCAATAATATCTAGAAGTTAGTTAATTGACAATGTTTGAAAAAGGAAGTGCTTTTCAATGTAGGATAAACTATCATAAATTAAGTCACAATTATCCTGTTGAAAGGAACAAAAGAATGTGTCATCTAAACAGACAGAATTTAGCTTTCAAGTTGAAAACATCTACATTTGCATATTAGCTACCTCCAACAATATAAAATTTTAAAATATTGATATTAAACTAGTTCAAACCCAAACTATATTGATGTATCTTAATGTAAATGAAGTAGGGAAACTTTTTATTTAACTAAAATGGTTAGTATAAACTTTATATTTTGTTTCTTTTGATCAAGTTCGGGCTCAAAAACTAATTAGATAAGAACTAATATGTATTTAAAATCTGGCTTCATTGTATCAAACTGATTGTTGAATGTTTATCTAACCTTTCTTTAGTGTTGCCTCATCCTATTTGATGTTTTTATAGAAGAAACACTGGTTATTTTTCCATTCAATACTCACTAATTCAGTAGCAGTAAATTTCAACTAACTAGGCACATATATACCATTTGAGATGTTAATTTGCAAGGGGACATGAAAAGGTCTACTCCAAAAACTAGCCCAACCTTGATTTTCATGCTTTGGTCTAATTGGTTTGCAATTCTTCAATTTGGAGGATGTGAGAAATTGTTGGCTTGGGTTCAGGTCCAATCCGGTCCATGTACACCCTACCTATAATTGGCTGACAACTATTGTGCTAATCAGTGAAACCTACAACTAGAGGATAAATAATGTGCTAATATGCTGGGGCATCTTTGTATGACTAAAAAAATGGATCACAACCCTTCACATCTTTCTTTCTAAAAATTTATTTATTTCATTTAATTGATAACCAAACAAGGAGGAATTCCCCCTCCCAAAAATAAACACTAGAGTATTTAAAGAAGCAATAACCATTCTGCTGGTAGTCTTTACTAGGGAGAATAAGTAATATGCATTAAACATTTACACATAATAAATAACCACAATAAAAACACCTGAGGAATTCTAAGAATCCTAGAGTCAATAAAACTCTCCAAAAGAAACCGTTGCCAAATTCACTTAAGACTCCTTACTTTAAATGAGCACATTATACATAGTTGTGCAATCAAATACTTATATCTATGGAATCAGGACAGGATAATCAGGTCTGCACATCCAAGATGTCTTAAAGAACCTAGCAGTTCAAAGTGACCATCTGTTAGTTAAACAACCTCACATTTCTTGCACCTTCAAATGATAAAACAATTTTGTTAATATATACCTTATAAATGAATAGTCATTTGTTTCTCTTTTTTTTTTTTTATTCCCAAATTAACAGTAGATTACTCAATTCAGGTCCTACAGCCAACTGAGAAGAAAAGAATATATGGTTATTACCAGGAAGTCTCCCTTCTTCAGGGCATTGTTCAGGTCCAGATACATCCACTCTTCCATATTTCATAGGGATTTTGGGGCCTCCAGCTTCCTGAAATTCCAAAAAGTGGACAATGTATCATCCAATTAATTCAAATAAACAATAGTTAGTACTGAAGCCAAAATAGGACTAAGATAACCTCCACAGCCGTAGCACCAGCCAACTGAAATAAGTCTGCATATGTCACACCAGAATATTTGTCTTTGATCGGCTGAAGAAGTTTCAATGCATTTACAAGTCCTGATATGGAAGTTCATCAGGGAATATTACTCCATAAGCAAAATATGGAAATGATCAATATTTAATGAAACCTTACCAGCATTGGCTCCATGTTTCAGCTCAACTTCAAATCTTAAGCTACCATTAGCTCCACCTCTCAGTGGCCACTCCTCAATATTCTTATTATAAGTACCAGCATCATGCCATCCCAATCGAATCTATCACATTGAAATTTATGTAATGTAAACTATTGAAATAAATAGAAAAAAAAATCTCATCAATGAAATAAACAAAAATTATGACATGAATTCAAGTCCCATCTATGGTACAAACTAAAATTAAATGATAAAGATTCAAGTTTGTGCAGCATGTATATATCATCAACCCAGAAGACCATATGTTCATCAGAGTTTGACATCTTGACTAACTTAGTCACGGTAAAGTTTATCCACCATCCTTGAAAACTTTAGTTCAGAAGTCAGAATTGACAATCAATTGATACTTAACAGCCTCTTTACAAGCATCTGATACGGTTGGTCCAGCAAAAGTGAAGACAGCAACACAACCAGCAAACTCGGGCCATCTGTTGCTATTTGCAACTTGCAAGTCCGAAAGCACCAATAGGAAGACAAAATGTTCAAAGACTATGTTTAATTCGGAAGTCCAAACCATTTTCCTTGAGAATAATCCAGATCAGTAGTTAGTTGAGATTTTGTTCTTGGAAATATACATTCAAAAAAAAGAGGGATGAGGCCAGGTGTCTTCAAATAGCTGACGCTGATTTTTTTATTCTTTCTAAGTGACCTAAAACCAAATATGTAATAAGTTACTAGGTTTCTAATCAGAATTTTGCATCCAGTGCTGCGCAGATGCTTTGCACCACTCTAAGTGGAAGAAGTTTCACACCACCAAGTTTGCAGTGTATCATAAACAATTCTGCATAAAGCAACAAGGAATAGGAAAGGGACTACTAAAACTCAACAATAAAAACAAAACGTCATATCTCAAAATAACAATGTAAGAGGTCCATCTCCACGTTAATATATGGGAGTACTTCATGACAATAACACTTGTGAATGTGATCATGAAATTTAAAGAGGAAAAGTTATAAATGCCTTTACAAATTCAATTTGAAAAGAAAAGAAAAACTAAATAAATAAAGTATGCAACTCCACAAGCAGAAGTAAAGTTGACAAAACATTCTTCACCAAACGAAAAAGCATTTGAAAGTACCGCGAAATCCTGTGACGCTTCAATTCCATAAAATTGCAGAGCAGACAAATCAAAGTTCGCTTGTCTTATTTTAATTTTATTTTTGTTTACATAAAAATAAAAGGAAATGCTAAATCAAATGCAACATAGCAGCACAGAGTGACACAGAGATCTTTAAAATGAAAAACAATAAAAATAAAATAAAATAAGAATGAAAAACAATAAAAATAAAATAAAATAAGAAGCGAACATTACGAGAATAGGATGGCAGAACTTGGAGTTGAGAAGCTCCTTGATGTCTTCTCTAGCGCTCTTCAACTGATCAGGATCAGACGCAACGGACTTCGGCGCCGATACCGTTCCGTATCCTCCACTCGAAACGCGAACCTCCGCTCTTTGCTGAAATAAAAAAAATAAATAAAAAATACACGGGCGATTTATGCAAACAAGCTAAAATTTCATAAACAATCAGAATCGCAGTAATCAGAGATAGAGAACGAGGCAAGACCTGATTGAGAAAGAGGTGCGAAATGCGAGGAGAGGAGCGGAAGCATTTGAGTTTTGAAGAGGATGATAAGGAGAAGAAGGAGCGAGAAGAGGTGGTGAGTGAGACGGAGGGAATGATGCGAGAGGAGGCGGCGCCGCCCAAGAGAGCCATTGTGGTTGGAGAGTGATGAGAGTGAGATGGTAAAGGCAATGCGGAAGGAGTGAGGGGTAACACACGCTCTGTCATTTTGTTGGGTCGAGGCTGCTTTAATTATTAGTATTAAATATATTTGTATTTTTTGGTTATTTCTTTCTCCACTCCTTTTGTTTCGGATGATGAGATGATGTGCCAGATGGCCACCCTTGCACTTAGTTTCGAATCACGATTTGTGTTTGGGAAGTAATAAATGCCCGGTGTGCTTGCTTATGTCCGTTTATATACAACTCCGACTTCCACCTATTTGCCCCATCTCATCCCCAAGAGACGAATCGTTTTACGTATCCACCTACCAACGAGGGTGCGATTGGCTTAGCGGAGGATATGGGATAATTTGTAAATAAATTACTCCCTAAAATATTATTCTCTATCTTAAATAGTTCTAGTTATGGAATCATTTATTCAGTGAAGGTATTGGATTAATGAGGGACTGATTTAATTAATGGATTACTAATTAATTTAGATTGATTCCATATATATTAAAAATTTAAAATTATATATATTATATAAGTGAATAATTAACATTATTTGAATAAGAAAAATTCATTTATATTCTAACATCTAAAATAATAATTGATAATAACTCAATATTTAAATCTATTTTTTTTTAAATCCAATTTTTTAAAAAGAATTATAATACCGATCGAATCAAACTGGGTCCAATCAGGATCCAATAACTTAACCGATAATGAGATCAACTGCATAACTAGTCTAATAATAAAAATGATCCAATTAGACCATCAAATTCCACTCCAAACAGATCGATCGAACTTTATCAAATTTCACAACATTGATTCCTAAATATTTAAATTATATAAATAACCTCTCCAGTATTAAAATTATACTAAATGTTTTTTCAAATTATTAGCTACTAAACGTTAGTAAAATATATCAACATAAAAATTAATTTTATAAATATTTAATACTTTTTTTATAGGTAGGAATATAATAAATAAAAAATTATAACACTCATACATCTTTTTTAATCAATGAAATAAATTTATTTTGATAAATATTTAATAATTTAAGGCTATCTATATAATTTTATTATTTTAAGAAATGTTTAAAATAGATGACAATATAATACTTTAGAGAATTTGATAATTTTTATAAGGAGTTTTAAATTTATTGTCATCAATGTATCAAAAACAATATATCATTGCAAGCCAAAAAATAATTTTATGTATCTATTTACATTCTTATAAATTACTATGAATTGCGAAAAGATGCTTGTGTGATCCAACTATGTATGTGACTTATGGTGAACTGGTTTTATCCACCATTAGATTCATCTAACCCTCGCGAATGTATTGTAAGTCATCTGCATTAGATTTGTTCACAACATCCTTTGTTGTCTCTAACCTCCTCCTCTAATGTTCGCCATTTCGTGCCAGAAATTAATTCCTCCATTAGTCTTTATGGGTCCATCGCCTTCATAAACCATGGTGTGGGAAACACTAAAACCAAATTCAATCTTTTTCATCCAACCCTTTCCCTACACTCTACCCCCAATTTTATGTTGAATATTTAACAATATATAATAAATATTAATATATTCATATACAAGTTCAATAAGTTATTGTATGATTATATAGACTGGAGTTCAATAAGTTATTGTATGATTATATAGACTGGAGTTCAATAACTTATTATATCATTAGGGTTTCACTAAGCTTAATATTGTTGATCATTCCACATTTAATAACTTTTAATGTAATATTCAAACATTCAGCACTAAATTATTCTCTCTACTTACCTCTAACATTTTATCCTCGAAACATCGACTTCCTTGACAACGCCCACGTTGTTGTTGTCATTGCTGACATCTTATCTCTTCCTCCTCCTATCTTTTCAATCACAAGTCCCGTCAACACCTCCACCATAACGCCTATCACCATTATTAAAACTAACATCATCATTATTCTCATCACTCTCACTAACATGATGACATAAAATTATCTTTAAACTAATCTTTTAAAATGAGTTTATTTTAACAGAAAAAAATAAAATCTAAAACCTAATTGTTGTTTTCTTAATTTTTGAAACTCGCAACAAAAACTATCCCAAACAGGTCTATTGCCTAGACTAATTAACAAAGCTATAATACATGGTTACAAGAGTTTTGAGAACAATTCACCACCTTTTAGTTTTTTCTTGACCCCTTGCAGTTTGGAAGAAAATTGCACCTTGAGCAATTTTGTCCATTCATACAAGTTTTTTCTTCCTTTTATATATTAATTAAAATTGTTAAATATTAAAAATAAATGAACGACTGAGAATCTGAGATCTCATGCAATTTTTTTTCTTAGCTGCAGAGAATCTTAATTTCATGCATTCATGCTTGCGGTCTACTCACCGTGCAGTTTATGCTTTTGTAATGGTGAAGTCAAATAATGCTAATATAAATACATCAAATGAATAATTAAAAACTAAATTACTTTTTACACAATATTTAAATACTTTTTTCTTATCTCAAAAAAAATATCTTAGATGTTTAAACAAACGTATATGTGATGAGAAAGGTAACAAGAGAGGAAGTCAATTCTAAACCAAGTTCTATAAGAAAGCGTCATGTGATTCAACACAAGTCATTTCACATTATTTTAATTATTTATTTACCAAGTTTTTTAGTGTGTTGTCTTTTGACGGAAGCGGCTATTGACGAACAAATTCCAATGGATATTAGGTGTGTGTAAACATATGCTTCCAGTCAAAGATCCTGATCTCCTTTTCTTAGTCTCCACGAAATGTCAATGTTTAAAAATGGATATGGACATTGACATTGATGATTGATGTTGAATTCTTTTAAAAAATGTACGTTAAAAATCATTAAAAAATGTGTATGTACATTTTTTTTAATCAAGATATATTGAATTTTTTATTTAATACTCAACTAATCATTTTCATTAGATAAGTTTATTTTGAAATAAAATGATATATTGTTCTAATTAAATCGATAATCAAATTCTAGAGTTTGATTAAGAAATCAAAATACTGAATCACTTATATTAATAACTTTTAATGTAAATGAATTATAATGAAATTAATTATGTTATGATTAGATGAGACCAATTTAACAAGTGTTATTCTCTCATCATTTATCTAAAATAAAAAATATTGATTTCCTGAAAGTGTGAATTTTATTGGATTTCATAGATTATTATTCATTTATAAATTTCATATCTAAAATTATATTATTATCAATTACACCATTTTATTGAGTTTGCTTGCATGATTATATTAATGTTTTAACTGTCCTATATGGCATTTGTTCTCACTCTAATTTGTTTCTTTGGTTGTTTATAAATTTTCATGTATTAAAATAAGTGGATGACCATTCCACCCCAAGTCCCTTCACAACCATCATACCAAGTTCGTAGGGACAAACTGGAACATGGACATAGTAAATCATAACTCATATTTTTTTGCCGTAATTTATATTGAATTATTACTCACAGATTATAATTAATTATTATACAAAAAATGTTTACGTAAACAAATATATAAAGGACATGAACTAAAACCTATTTTACTAATTATATACTCAAAATCAATTTTTCAATACTTATTATCTAAACAAAAATCACACTATTTTAAACTCATGTCTCATGTCTGATTAAAATCAATTTTATAAAATTATGTCGATTCAAAATCAATTTTAAAAACACACATTTAAATATACAATTAACCATTTTATATGAATCACGACTCTTATGATTCATGATTCTAAAAAATGATGATTCTCATACATAAAAATAAATTGTTTGTACCAAACCTCTCCTCAACCAACTTTCCATATACCAAGGCCCATTTATTCAGGATGGTTCGATCCTGGTTACTTTTAGAGGTGTTTGTGGGTTGGTTTAGATTGGTTTTGGCCAAATTTAGGACTCAACCCAATCAAATTTAATAGGTTTAGTTCGGTTCGATTTTCAGAAGAAAAAAATTGAAACTCAACACAACCCAACCCGTTTGTAAACGGTTCAGTTCGGTTTGAATCACCGGATTATCTATTTTTTTTAACTACTATTTTATATCACGATTCTTTTAAATATCTCATACAATTAACACAATATTATCAGATGTATGAAAATAATAAAATTGATTCATTTAATACCATCAATATAATATTCTCAAATAAACTTATAATATAAATTAAAACAAAAGATTTTTTAACAAGATTTATAATAGTCTGAATCACAAATATTTTTTACAAACCAAGTTTTGTTGCAACCAGATTTGCTAAAACAAACAAATAAAAAAAATATGATTCATTAATATTGTAAACATGGTAAATAAAATATGAAAAAAAGGTCATAACCTTAAATCAATTCTTATTTCAAAGTAACATACTGTTAGTACCTTGGTTTTGATCAAATTTTTCATTATTTTGATTTCAGCTACTTAAAGTTTTAAAGTAGGAAACATAACTCAAATGTCTAAAATACAACGTCATAAACAGTTAGCTAAGTGTCATGATTTATTTATATAAAACTGTGGATGGTCAATTTAAGTCAATGAGAACTTTTTAATATTAAAAATTATTTTATTTGGTCTAATTTTTGGAAGCAATCGAGAACTTTTTTAATTATAAAAGTTTGCTATTAAAATTTCTATAACATATGAATATTGTGTTGGTCCCAGATGAACTCAAAAAGGAGGTGAATTGAGTTTTATAAAATAATTAATAATTTAAAATCAAACTCAAAGCAATAATATGCAGATAAGAGATAAAGAAGACACAATCAATTTTAACTTGGAAAATCCAATTGGGTAAAAAATCACGACGTCCAAATTGGATAATCAATCCAATGGACAACTCTACTATGATAATTTTGTGTACAAGAGTTCTTAGTATCCTAGTTTTCTAGTCTACCCTTACACAACAATTATCCCAATTGGTATCTTTGTTACCCAACAAAAAGCTCTAGTCTCAATTCACCAATAATAGAGATAGATTGATATTCTTGTTTCCCAGCCAAATTGGTATCCTAGTTTCCCAGCCAGAAGTCGCATGTCTCAATTCATCAAGAACAGAGACAAAACTGGTATCCTAGTGTTTTCCTGCGACCTTTTCCAAAGTCAAGAAGAATAATATAATAAAATAGTTACCAATGCTTATATTCCTTAAGCAAATAGGTACCTTTAAATCCTAATGGAAAGTTGAAGAATCAGACTTGCCAAATGCTTTTATATGATCTCACAAAAATTCTCTCAATGATGCAAACATAAACTCTCTAAAACTCTAATATTATTTGGTACATGAACACAACATATGTTTCTATTTATACTAATTTAAAGATATGATTTTAACCAATTTTTGAATGCAATCCTAAATATATTCTATCATCCAATACAATCTTAAAGATATTCTATTATATTATGCAATGCAATCTTAAGAATATTATATACTATTTTTAATGCAATATTAAAAAATATTCTATCCTATTTTTGAATGTAATCTTAAACATTTACAATACCACATATTTTTTTATTGTCAAATTATTTTTTTAATTTTTAATATATATATATATATAAATAATAAAATTTATATTATTATTATGGGTTCACAGATCGGATCATCGGGTCAATGGATCTGTAAATCTTAACCCGTGATCCAACCCGTATATGAACTATTTTGATCGATTTGGTTCGGTTTTGACCCAAATATATAAATGACCCAACTCAAACTGTTTGGATCAGTTCGGATTCACGAATGACCAGTACCCCATGAACACCCCTAGTTACTTTTACATGTGCAATACTGGATCCCTTTGTTAGTCTTCAACACTTTCCTCCACCTATGTAAAAATAGAAATTTTAATTGAACAAATTTTAGGGGGCGAGAAGATGAAAAAAGGGACGTGTAAGTGTGTAACTATTAGGCCTTGTTTTATTTTGTTATATATATGTGCGTTAACAATTAATTTACTTGACCCATGAAAAGGTCCGTTACTCAACCTACTCGCAAGGCCCAGCTACTCTGGACAATTCCCCCTTCCCTTGGCAGATCAGGGACACGGGCGCACGGCCCAGCTGCTACACAGTTTTCAGTGCAAATGTGCATTTTTTTTTTCTCTTTCTGGTTACCAATATCACTAATTAATTATTTTAATGATTAATTATATTTTAAGTCTCTATAAATATGATTTTTTCTGGTTCTAGTTTTTACATTTTTTTTTTACTTTTAGATTTTAATGTTTTTAATGTTTTTTTAGTTCTTTCTATTAAATCTAGCTAGTTTAATATTGACATGAGTAATAAAACAAAGAATATAAGATAAATAAGGTAATGAAGATTATATTAAAAATCAATTAAAAATGTTATATATAGTACTATTAATTAAAAATATATTAATATAAAACATATTTTCTTACACAGTACTATTTACTATATTTATTAAATATTGCATAAAATTAACTATAATAGATTATATATGTGTTTATTAAATTTATTATGTATGAATTTTATATAAGTCCAGATATATCAATAATATAAACGTATGATTTTTAATATAAGTTTATGTGTATTAAAAATATATCATTAATAAAATTTAACAATTATAGAAATTTAATATATATATATATATATTATATGTATATATACTTTAAAGATTTACTTATTTAATTGTTGTTTACAAAAGTAGTTTATAAAAATATTTAAAATTAGAAAAATTTAAATTCATATTAATTACGTATTGACTTTACGTGACTTGTCCGTATTTAAATTTTTCCAAAAATAGTTTAGTGGACTGTTTGGAGGAAATTGGAATGGATGCGGCTCAAGGCTAGAACTAACTAGTAACTTGTCGGTTTTTGTGTCCTTATGCAATTACGTGAAACATTTTACATCCAAAACTGAAACAAAATAAAACTTTTGTTATCTATTCTATTCACAACGTTGGTGAGCAGCAGCAGAAAGTTTTGTAAAAGTCCACGCGCTCCTTCCTACTCGACCGCCCACCAAACGACAATATGAACCCACGTTTTGGCGTCAAGCCTTATTCCTGAAGCCATCATTTCATCATTTACGTCATCGATTATTGCCACAATTAAGCTATAGCTAGCTGTAATATCCTCCCACACGCCATCCTTACGTCATTAATTACGACTAATCTCTCTACCTTTATCTTATTATAGTTTAATTTCCATCATTCACACTCATCTATATACGTATATATATAGAGACCTCTTCTCTCCTCCATAATGTATGTGCTTTAAATTTGAAACCCAACCCAATTTCACCGTTGCTAGCTCTTGTTTCTTTTTTGTCGGAGAAAAATAATAATAACAATATATAATGTCGGGTGAGGAGATACAGTCACAGAAGAGGAATGTGTTTGACGCAGAAACGGCGTCGTCCTTGGTGAAGGAGCTGAGGGACAACTTTGGTTCGGGAAGGACTCGGAATTATGAATGGAGAGTGTCACAAGTGAAGGCTCTGTTGAAGGCGGTGGTTGATAACGAGGAACAGATCGTCGACGCTCTTCGTTCCGACCTAGCCAAGCCTCCACTCGAAACCATCGTCTACGAGGTACTTCTACTTGTCTTGTTTTTGTCTTCTTTTTTTTCTTCATGTCTTTTAACCACTACTAGATTAGAGACTAATCTTTTCATGATTCGTCACTGTATATAACTTGTTATATACATGATGAAATCAAATACGAATCTCCATTAAATAAATCGTTTCACTTGTGTGAACACAAAGAGATTTAACATCAGTTTCCCGTTTGTCTTGTTTTCGTGTTTGGCACCGATTTTTAATTTCCTTATCTACTCATGCTTTAACTACAACTTGCTTTGCTTGCGTTTTCGTGATTTTTTTTTGGTTGTGACGATAACCTGTTAGAGGATCAACTTCACGTGTGTTGATTAAGAATCGTGTCTATTCAAATCATGTTTGTGATTCTATACGCTACACTGTTAGAATATTGACCTTCGAAATATATATATATATATATATATATATATATATATATTTTATTTAAAATTCGTACTCGTTTATTATGTGCATTATGTTATGTACTCTTTCAATAACTTTTTAACACCATATGAATTTAATAACGAGCCTTTAGATTATATGATATTATCTGAATGATTATTTATACTAAATTTAAATTAATTAAACATTCATAAACTGATAAAATATATGATGTGTTGAAATGAATTTGATAATTGAAGTATTTAAATTGTATATATTTTTTTATTAAGTAATTTATTTAATACAAAACTAATTATTATAATTCTAATTTTCATAATTAAATATTTGTGTTGCAGGTTGGTATGTTTAAAAACTCATGTGAAGTCATACTGAAGGAATTGAAACAATGGATGAAGCCAGAAAAGGTATATTTTATCTGAACTTCTTCCACAGAAGAAGGAATTTGACCTAAATATAATGTTATGTATATAATTTATTATTCATCACATGATGTTCCTTTTATTTCAGGTCAAAACTTCAATCAGAACTTTTCCTTCTTCAGCTGAAATAGTACCTGAACCACTGGGTGTTGTGTTGGTCATCTCTGCATGGAACTATCCAATTTGTATGTTAATAAATATTTACTTGAACTTGAGTTTTTTATATATACTTTGAGTCGACATTTTCAGCCATTTCTGATAAGTTATTCTCTGTCTGTCTTGCCAGTGTTGTCTCTTGATCCAGTCGTTGGAGCTATAGCTGCCGGGAATGCTGTGGTTCTAAAACCATCCGAAATTGCTCCTGCCTCATCATCATTACTATTAAAATTGATAGAGAAGTATTGTGATAACTCATTTATAAGAGTTGTGGAGGGGGCAGTTGATGAAACAACCGCACTATTGCAGCAAAAGTGGGACAAGATTTTCTACACAGGTTTTTCTTCTTTCTTTGTCATTATTCTAGTTTGAATCCCTTCTCAGGGACTAAACGTACAAACGCCTAATTTGAACATAAAACAGCAAGAAAATTAAATGAATAATTCTTGGATTGTTAGGTAATGGAAAAGTGGGAAGAATAGTGATGACTGCTGCTGCAAAACACCTTACACCAGTTGTGCTGGAACTTGGAGGAAAATCTCCTGTTGTTGTTGATTCCAATGTCGATTTGCAGGTATTGCCTAAGCCTCTTGGTTTTTCAATTACTTGTTATTACCTTATTCTCTTTCAATTTCATATTTTACTTAATTTGTATTCACAGATAGCAGCTAGGCGAATAATTTCTGGCAAGTGGGGATTGAACAATGGACAAGCCTGCATTTCTCCAGATTATGTTATAACAACAAAAGATTGTGCTCCCAAGTTGGTATGGAACTTACCTATGTGTAATTAGAGTTCTGAATCTATGTCTTTGTTTATTTATTGTATGATGTCTCCTATTTCTAGGTGGATGCCTTAAAGACTGAATTGGAGAAGTGTTACGGAAAGAGCCCGTTGGAATCAGAAGATTTGTCTCGGATTGTGACTTCCAACCACTTTGCTCGGTTGTCAAAGCTATTGGATGATGATAAGGTTTCTGGCAAGATTGTTTATGGAGGTGAAAAGGATGAAAAGAAATTGTAAGCTCCCTTGATCGATCTGTTTTTAATTAAATTTAACTTTTAGCCAGCTAGGGTGGGAGATTTTATCATTAAAGAAATGCAATAGATCTTGACATTATTGGCTTTTTCACTGCCCCAAAATTTGCAGAAGGATTGCTCCCACTCTTTTATTGGATGTTCCGCGAGATTCTCTGATAATGGCCGAGGAGATATTTGGTCCATTACTTCCTATTATCACGGTATGAACATTTACAAATGTTTTAATTAGATAAATGTTTATAAAATAACGTGGAAATATCTAGGTGTTTGTAATTTAAAAAGTTCTCAGCAATAAACTTTATTTGCTTCTTTTAATTTAAAGCAATGGAAGGTTACATATAATAAGTCTATAATACTTCTTTTCTTGCTTGTAACAGGTGAATAAAGTGGAAGAAAGTATTGATTTGATCAACTCAGGAACAAAGCCCCTGGCTGCATATATATTTACAACCAATAAGAAGTTAAAGGAGCAGTTCGTAATGAATGTTCCTGCAGGGGGTTTGCTTGTCAATGACACTGTCTTACATGTAATATTTGTTCTTTTAAATTTTTTTCCATGAATGCATGAGTTTGCGTGTGCCTTTATATTATATGATTCTTATCGCTGAACAGGATTAAGGTCCTAATCAGCTTTAAGGTTTGGGTTGCTGACAGTTTGTTGACAGAAAGATGAATTCATTTTTTAAAAGATACATTTAAACTTAAATGGATAGATAATTTTTAGTTAATGTCAAGAAAATAATTTTTAAATGTATATATGTATTTCAGTATCTCTCTTGGGGGTGATAAAAAAAAAGATGTACCTTTTTAAATGTGTGTGCAATAATCATGTCTCTGCTTCTGTTGATTCGTATTGAATTTGATGAATTTCTTCAAACTGTGCTAGATGACTTGATCATAGATTATGATATCTATAGATATGGATATAACATTGTTAATCAATATATTTTTATTTTTTTTTGTTTTGAATCAATAATCATATGTATTTTCCTTTACCTGGTGCAGCTAGTGGTTGATACTTTGCCATTTGGGGGAGTTGGGGAGAGTGGAATGGGTGCATACCATGGGAAGTTCTCTTTTGATGCTTTTACACACAAAAAGGCAGTTCTTTATCGCAGTTTTGCTGGTGATTCATCATTAAGGTACCCACCATACACGGATACAAAGCTGAGATTGATGAAGGCTCTCATCGGTGGTCGTATAATTGGCATAATTCGTGCTCTTTTCGGATGGTCCTAAGCTCAATTTGTTTTGAAATGTAGTTGTTGCTGATGTATCTTTCGTTCTGGCTTTTGTATTTAGCATGTTCTTTAGTTTATTTTTTATTTTTTATTTTTAAAGAAAACCAATCAACGAGACATGTGCTTGAAATAGCAAATTATATAATTATTGCTACTTTTCTTTGTGACTGTGTTAACTTTCTTTTCGTAATGTGACCAATGCCTTTTAAGAAGCTATGCAAGTTGTGATACTATGTACATGGAGATAAAGCTTGCAGGAAAGGATCCGGTTCCTGTTTGTGGGACGAGTTGAGATGGGTTTACATTTGTTCTTCTCTTACCTGGATGTTTGATAGAGTTAATTTTATATTTTATAAACTTGAATCTGATCCAATTAAAAGATGATTCGGTGATATTTGAGACAAACTCGGTTTAACATGACTTGTGGATACTTGTGGGCATTATATATAATTAAATTGTAAAATTAAAAAAAAAACTATAATTAAAGTTTATTTTACATTATACAGTTTAAGATAAATGATATTAATATCAATATAATATTATGTTACATAAAACATTAATTATTAAGTCAAGAAGTTATAATAGTAATATTAATACATAATTGTTTAAAAAATTATATTTTTTTAAGAGAATTAATAACATTAGTTTGGATTGGAATGATCTAAAGTATAACTTGAATCCGTCTTAAAATATACTGGGTCTAATTTTTTTAACGTGAACATGTCAAAAGTCTCTCGAGGTTGGGTTGGTTCGTATAAACACCCCAACTCTTTATTAGCATATATATTTGCAAATAACTTGTCTTTCACTAAAGAATAAAACATGCCCTTATGTATGTCAGAAATACATAATTTGGGTTTTTTTTTAATAAAAACAAATGCCTCCAAGATAAAGACCTATCCACGACATTGAGATGGAAGAGATGAAATGGCGAATCCACTAGCTACGAGCCACTACTGATGCCTAAAAAGGCCAAATAGAGGAACATATGACAAGCCAAGAAAATGATGATTCTAGCTGCAATGCCTCTTTTGTTAGTAACCATCACATTGAAAAGGAAAGGAAATGTTTCAGAGTAACGACATTAAAGGGGAGATTCCTGATTTCAAAGGTAAATTCCAACCTGATGAATTTAGAAGCAACATCCTTCACTAGAAACCCTTCCAGCCCTCAAACACAACCTCAACTAAGCCCACCAGAAAGACTAATCTTAAAGTACCATAGTCTTTTAGGTGTCAAGAATTAGGCTACATATATATTCTAACTGTCCAAATTGTAAAGCTATCACTATATATCATTGAAGGAGAAGTGATCATAAGGTAACTGAAGAAAATATAGAGGCAATATTTAATAAAGAATAGCCTATGTCTAATGGGAAGTCCACTCTTATGGTGAATTATTGGTGATTAGACGACAAAGCCTATATACACGTCACCAACTAGACTTTCATAATTTTAAAAATAAAATAAAGAATATATAAGTCAATCGACATAAAAATAAAATAAAAATATTGACTATTTTAAGAGAGAAAAAAAGTTATGCATTATTAATAATAATGTAAACTTGTTTACACAATTCTTCAATTATAACCCACAATAAATGATAAATTTATTATTGAAAATACTTGTTGTTAGAGGAATGAGGTGGGTGGAATTTGAATTTGGATTTGGTATAGTAATTTCTAGTGGTTTTGAATCGAAAAAAAAGAATTGCTAAAAAATGTAATTAAATATTAATATAGATTATATCAAGTCATTATTTAATACTAACATTTAATGATAAAGACAAAAATATTTGAGAGATAAACTTTTTTTATGGACAAAAACTTCACAAATTAATACTTGTCAAATTTTTTATTTAGGAATTAAAAGTGAAAATTCGAAAAAGTTTGGAACTAAAAATATAATTAATTGTTAAAATAATTATTTTAAAATAATTTTAATGATAATTTGTAATTGAATGAGAATGTAAAATTATTTTACAAGTTTAATTCATATCCATTAAACTCTTTTTAAAAATATTGAAGATGTTACAGTCTACTTCGCTTTGAAAAATCTCAACATAAAATATGAAAACATACAATTTTAAAGTTACACGGTACGCAAAATTTATTTTAAAAATATCCAAAAGGATGAAAAGGCCCATAATAGCACGTTCTCTTGTTTGGTTCTTTTCCAAAAGGAGTAAGAGAAACAAAACACGTTGTGATTAGGCTAATCGTGTTATATTGGGAATAAAATAAAAGTTTTGTAGGTCTTGTCTGGCACTGGCCCATTCAGGAGCACCAACTTCTGGTTCCGGAAAACGACAAATATGAACCCTACGCGCCTATTCCTACTGAGCCACACCACACCAACACAGTAACCACAATATGAACCCACTTTGGCTTGCCTCGCTCTCGCACCGCCAAGCCACCGTACAGATAATGTTCTCATGATATGATTGAGAGAGTTACGTGGTTGATTATTGGAGCAAGCACGCACGCTATCCTTATCTATCTCTTCTCTCTTGCTTATTATGCGTCTCTCTCGTGTAGCTGGTATATATATACATACACGTATGGTACTGTTCTTTCAATCATTGAACTTACTCCTTTATTTTATTTACAAACACATACCTCTCCTCTTAATTTATATGCTATAAATTTGAGTCCTGATCCATATACATATCCAATTTCCTCGTTGCTAGCAAGTGTTTCTTTTCTGTCGGAGAAAATAGTAATAATAATGTCGGATGAGGAGACACAGTCACAGAGACAGAGGAATGTGTTTGACGCGGAAACGGCGTCGTCCTTGGTGAAGGAGCTGAGGGACAACTTCGGTAAAGGAACGACGCGAAGTTACGAATGGAGAGTGTCGCAGGTGAAGGCTCTATTGAAGGCGGTGGTTGATAATGAGGAGCAAATCGTGGATGCTCTTCGTTCCGACCTAGACAAACCTCCACTCGAAACAGTCGTCTACGAGGTACTGCTAATTAGTACTTGTCTTCATGTTTGGCACCAATCTTTAACTTTCTGTTCTACGATCTATGTTTCACTTGCTTTGCTTGAGTTTTCGTTATTCTTGCTTTTTTTTTTTTTTTTTT
>PYAF01003243.1:3640847-3651058 GCA_007407185.1 Glycine tomentella
TTACTTTTTATAGAAGTAAAACCCAATCATCTAATGAATGGCTTAGCACTTTTATAAGTCAGAGACATAGGAGACGAAAATTAATATTCAATACCTAAATATAATGTTTGTAGAGAAAAACAAATGTTTGTATAGAAATTTTGTTAGATTTTTTTATATGATTGCACAGGTGATTTTTATAAGAGATGTATGGACAACAATTTTTTTTAAAATATTTAATATAATTGTATATTTAATGTTTGAATTTAAGACTATTAATTATTAAATTAACATGACCTTATATCAGTTAATTTACTTGTTTAATGATTTTTTAAAAAAAGAGACTTGTTTAATGATAAAATTTGTTAGATTCTCATATAAAAATATTGGCAATATATTTCAACATATTTTTAGTATTAAGTGAAATTCGTGCAAGTCTTTTTTTTATTTAATATATTGTACATAAATTTAATCTAATAACAGAATTTCGCTATTTTTTTATAAAGAAAATACATTGGTAAATTTTTTTTTACAAGAATTTGTTATTTGAAAAGAATTTTTCATTTAAAAGATTCGTTTTTATTTTTTATAATTACTAAAAAAAACTAATAAGCATTTTTAAAAAAAAAAAAATTGAAACGAAAACCAATTTTCCTCGTTACCTTAATAAGTCATAGTAGTAACTAATGACGTGAGAAGATTCCATTCCAGTGTGCGTGTTTTTCTCTCCCTGTAAATTGAAACCCGTTCATGAACACGCAGACACGCTTTAGTCACTGTTCTTTGTTTTCATCACAATTCTCAATTCTAATTTTGAGATACCAACCCCTTTTTTCTTCTGAAGATGGTTGCGAAAAGCAGGGGAATTCCATTGACGACGCTTTTACTCATTCTGTTCCTTTCTGCTATTTTCCCAACCTCTCTCGCGGATCAGGTTCTCAACTCCAAGAATCCAAGACCTTCAAGCTCTGCTTCTTCCCTTGGTTCCTCTGTTGCTTTTCAGATTAAAGGAAATGTATATCCACTTGGGTATGTTATCTTATCTTCTCTATTGTAGACTCTGACTTGTTCAACAATCTTCTTCTAAAAGTCTTCCAAACTCTCATTTTTTATTCTTCTCCAAAACTTTCAAGGTTCTTTTTTTCTGGGCTTGGATATTTTTTTCGTAAAATTTTGAACTTGTGTGGTTGTGTTATGATTTGAACTGTGCTAATTGTTTGTAACGTTTTTCTTTTTATCCCTACATTAATTAAAAAAAAATAAAGGGAGTATTTTTCTGATTTGGACGATGATTCTGTATCCCCCTTTTAGAACTTTGAATACTCCGCTCAACCATTTTACTCTGACTAGTTCTTCTAATATAGGAAGTTTCAGAATCATCCTCGTTTATATCGAACTAATTCGAGTTTCATTGAGTGATCCTACCAATGCTTTTCTGATTATTTTTTAGAGAAAGAAGAATCACACAAAAAAGTAGTTTGACTTTGACAGACCCCCCCCCCCCTCCCCGCGTTTTGTGTATTTTTTTCCCCTTTGATCATCCTTGTTCATATTAACATGATGGTTGGTTTTGTAAAAGTGAATGAATGAATTCTTCCTTCATGTGCAGGTATTACACGGTGAGCCTTGCCATTGGCAATCCCCCTAAGGTTTATGATCTTGACATTGACACAGGTAGTAGTCTCACTTGGGTTCAGTGTGATGCACCATGCCAAGGTTGCACCATAGTAAGTTTCAAACGTTCTCAACTACTTTTACTTATTATTACTAATTACTAACCAATCATCTTATGATGAATGATGATGTTCATTTCCTCAATTGGTGTTTTTTTAGCCTCGAAATCGACTTTATAGACCCAATGGCAACCTTGTGAAATGTGTGGATCCCTTGTGTAAAGCAATCCAGTCAGCACCAAACTATCACTGTGCTGGACCAAATGAGCAATGTGACTATGAGGTTGAGTATGCAGACCAAGGATCATCTCTCGGTGTGCTACTCCGAGATAATATTCCCCTTAAATTCACTAACGGGTCTTTAGCACGTCCTATTCTGGCTTTCGGGTGAGTGCTTTCTCCCCATCTATTTCACAGTGCTTGCGTTTACTAATTCAAATTGATCATTCATAATGCTGAAACATTTGTAAGGCTTGATATGCTTTTGATCAATAGGACAATGTTTCTTTCAAATCTCTTAGAAATTAATGGTCTCTTTTACTCATTCATTTATAAAATGTGTTAGATATGTCGTTGTCCTTCACAAAAGATTTTGAAAAGTGATGATACATGAATACCCAGGTTTTTAAAACACCTAATGAGAGAGAGAGATAAAAATGAGAAAAACATAGGTTTTATAGGTAATGTGATTTGACATGAAAAGAGAGATAGAGAGAAATGAGAGGTATTTAAAAAACATGGGTGTCCATGTATCATCACTTAAAGATTTTTTAGCCCTCATTTATATGACACATTTTTCATAAATCACCAGAGGAAAATGATTTAATTTTTTTGGATAGACTAAAAATATATATAATTTCATTTATCATAAACATGTTATTATCTTGTCTTTTGTTAAAAACTACAATAGTTCACCTTCCTAGACAATCAAGAATTCAAGATTTCCTTATTCTGTTCCATGCTAGGTGTGGATATGATCAAACGCATGTTGGTCATAATCCCCCACCTTCCACAGCAGGGGTTCTTGCCCTTGGAAATGGTAAGACAAGCATTCTATCTCAGCTTCACTCTCTTGGCCTAATTCGCAATGTGGTAGGCCACTGCTTAAGTGGAAGAGGAGGAGGCTTTTTATTCTTTGGAGATCAGCTTGTTCCCCAATCTGGAGTTGTTTGGACACCCTTATTGCAGAGTTCCTCCGCGTAAGTGTTAAAAATCAAAATATATATTATATGTTTCCTTATGAGATATTGCTACTCATGAGAACTTACACACAGTCTTTGCTTCAGACAACACTATAAAACAGGTCCAGCAGACCTGTTTTTCGATAGAAAGCCTACTTCTGTGAAGGGTCTTCAACTTATCTTTGATAGTGGGAGCTCCTACACATACTTCAATTCCCAAGCTCATAAAGCTCTTGTTAATCTGGTGAGATATGGAAATGGAATCCAAGTAGCCTTGTTATTGTATTGTTTGGCCAATGATAATCACCTCCCATCTTCAGTTAGTAATGTTTGATCTATGATTCAGATAACTAATGATTTGAGGGGAAAGCCATTGAGTAGAGCAACTGAGGATTCATCACTACCAATTTGTTGGAAGGGTCCAAAGCCTTTCAAATCTCTGCATGATGTCACTAGCAATTTTAAGCCACTACTACTGAGCTTCACAAAATCAAAGAACTCGCTGCTGCAGCTACCACCAGAAGCTTATCTAATTGTCACTGTGAGAAACTTCTCTCTCTCTATTTCTCTCTCTAATGTAAGGAATAAAAGAAATTATGTGTGTATTGTTTTACATGCTACCCTTTTTCAGAAACATGGCAATATCTGCTTGGGAATTCTAGATGGCACTGAAATAGGACTAGGAAATACTAACATAATTGGAGGTGAGCAAAATTTCAGATACTAATGAAATATGAGGAAGTCTTACTTTTTTCTCTCTTGTAATTTGCTAATTGATTGTAAAACATTTTGTTTTGCTCTTGACAGATATCTCTTTACAAGATAAGTTAGTGATTTATGACAACGAGAAACAGCAGATTGGATGGGCCTCTGCCAATTGTGATAGATATTCCAAGTCATAAATCAATCCAACGTAAATGTTTTCTTCAGCCGAGACAGTCGATAGGACTAACACAAGTAAATCTTAGCAAACCGGTGCCCTGCAACCTATGATGTTATAGATTATCAATGAGTTGTTAGGCCAGGA
The DNA here is from genome assembly GCA_007407185.1 of Glycine tomentella. Taxonomy (NCBI): domain Eukaryota; kingdom Viridiplantae; phylum Streptophyta; class Magnoliopsida; order Fabales; family Fabaceae; genus Glycine; species Glycine tomentella. The sequence continues at coordinate 3,644,708 of PYAF01003243.1, forward strand.
GGGTTAGGACTTAGGATGTAAAATGGCTGAAATAGTATATATGATTTACTATAACTTTGTTTCTTCTTTTTTCTTGCCCAAACTATAATTTTGTTTTCCACAGGCTACAATATACGTATTTACAAATGAAACATCGGCTGAAAAGGTTGATGTTTCGGTAAAAAAAAAAAAAAAAAAAAAACGGGTTGATGTTGTACATTACGTTAAGAGATGAATGAATATACACAAAATTATTTCAAAGGATACTCAAAGTGGTAGAATCTAATATAAATTATAAAAACAAATGAGTCCAGAAAATAAACTTAAACAAATGAAAATGAAAATAAAAAATTAATTGAATTGAATATGTCAAAATGTGTCGCTTGACTCGGTTTGGTCAGTCTAGGATGACAAGTTAAAGAGGTGAAAATTAATCCACTTTTTATATAAGTTATAAATTTATTAGCTTAGTTTGATTTTGTGAGTAATCTAAATTTGTCTAGTTTTTTCAAACCTCAAATTAAATAGGGTTCATCAAGTTAAGCCAATTTAACTTCTTTATCCTTAATAATTGAATGGCTACAAAATGTTCTGTCCTTATTTTATTCTTATAAAATTCAAATTGATTGAAATAAAGGTTTGACGAAAATTTTAAATTAAGTAATTAAGAAAATAAATGTTGAACAATAAAATAAACATGATTTTCACAACAACAAAAAATCCCTTATAACTTATTTGTTTTTAAATTATATTTGAGGTGCAAAAACATGAGCTATATAGATTATAAAAATAAGAAAAATGGCATACCACTTAAAATAGAATTACTCTCACGCTAAACATATAAATAAAGAGACACAGAATTGTTCCCTTTAAATGTTTTAGTGACAATGTGACATCATCATCATTTATTGTTATTATTATTATTATTTTTACTAATAAAAAAATACTTCACTTACTTTTTTGACAAAATTGAAAACTCTGCCTTTTTTTTCCCTTTCCTCATTCTTTTCATTTAAAAAATAGAAAAATGTTTGTTTACTTATTTATTATAAGAAATATCAACTATCTGTAATGATATGGATAAAGAAATTGTGATTCTTTATTAGTAGTGGAATAAAAGAAAAACAAGAAAACATCTCTTGTTATAAAAAATATTTGTAATGATATGGACAAAGAAATTGTGATATTGACCCACACCACACGCACCAATAAATATGTTAGTAATTATTTTCATCAATTAAAAATATTTCCGTTCACTTTCAAGATGTTCGACTAACCCTTGGTGATATTCAGGAGGCAGGAACTTGGCAATGGCACAAAATAACAAGCCCCCTTCCGGCAGATGTTAAGAACGAGATTTGTTTGAGTAAGCTTTTTTAGAAGTATTTTTAGAAGAAGAAAATAAGAGTAAAAAATAAGATGAGTTTCTCTATAAGTAAAAATAAAATAAGCTCTCCATTAACTAATTTGTAAAAGCTCACCAATGTAGCTTCTCTACTAGATGAGATGACATCTACAAATTAGCTAATTGAGAGTTTATTTTTACTTATAAAAAAGCTCATTTCATTTTTTCTCCTTATTTTTCTCTTCTAGAGAAGCTAACATCCAAATAGGCCCAACGTCTTCCTCAATGAGCCCCAGTTTGTTGTCTGATGCCATGGCCATTTGTCATCCTTGTTGTAATTAGTTTGACATTTTGTTTCAAAAAAAAAAAAACAAACTACTCATTAACCCTTTAATTCCCTTACCCAAACAAAAGTCATTACCCTTTAATTAATACAAGGCCGGGTTAAGTTTTTGCATAAAAAATTATCAATGCTCAAATTTTATTATATAAACACCTCACTAATGACACTCTATCTAGCATTTGTTTAAATTATGAATTAAACACGTTGAATTTCAACCCATTCTTAAGATAAAATTAGCTTGTGAAGTAAATATTGAAAATCATGATGAGGTTCAATATCATTTGGTCATCATCGGCTTGGAAAGTGGCAGAGACAACCTATCAGCATTAACGCATTTTCAACCCAATAGTGTTCTACACTCCAAAGTCCAACCCAGGAAACTTCCAAATTCTCTCGCTTGGAACTTTACAAGTTTCAAACCCAAATTTATAAAGAGATCACTTTTCAAAGGTAATAATATTCCGATCAATTGTTAAAACATTCATTAGTTAGTAACTACACACAATAAGATCTGACTATTTATCACCGATACCAACCGCTACGGCCGCACAAAATTAGAATATATTAGCAATGCCATACTAGTTGATAGGAGAAAAAAGAAGTCATTTCCAAGTTCAATCTTTGTCTGTTTGGAATTCTCCTAATTGTCTTTCTTTGAGTTTCTTTTGTATTGTTTCTTTCCAATGAATAAAAACATTTTTTTTTTATGGAAACAAAACTCAAACATCTAATTAAAAGTTTATTTTAGCATTAATTACAGTTCAAATAAGGAGACTGGATTTTTTTTTATTTTGGAATTTTTATATTTATTTATCTTTAGATACATAAAATAAAATAAATTTCATTGAAATGTATTAAATTTTATAGAGTAAATTACACTTATACCCATATGTTTTGCTCAAATTTCATCTAATACTCTTTCCTTTTTTTACATTATTTTTATCTTCTTCTGTTAGCATCATTAATTAAAATCAATTAAAATATGTGAGCAGACGAAATTGTATTTTTGCTCTTATTGTGAATTCTTCTTCTAGCAATGCATGTTGTTTTCTCTCTTCAAACATGTGAGACCAATAACAAAGAAATTGATTCATCAATCATGATCACGCAAATCATCCATCATGGAATCTATTTAACAAAAATATGTACATTGTTATAAGTTGTTATTATTATATGTAATGTAATATATCTTTGCGAATTTGTGTATAATTTTTTCCAAGAGTATATAAATGATAACGATAATTGCACAAATCGTAGTGATGACCCATGTAGGTGTGACATCTAATTGCCTGGTGTCACTGCCTTCTCCTCCTCCCACCATATATATTCAATCAATTGTTGGCAAGAAAAAAGTTGTAACAGTGATGATTATATAATGTGTTTTGTGATGAGCAGAGTTTTAATTATTATTAGTGTGCACGAGTTTTGTGTTGAAAATGGAAATCAGAACATTCTTCATGTTCTTCATGCAAGCGTGAATGGAACTGTTTTCCTATGTTGCAGAATTTTAACAATGATCCAAATGAACGGAGATGAACAACTGACCCTGGATTTTACACCCACGTCATTTGTCTACCTATCGTCCCATCCATTTTTACTCTTATAATAATTGTTTCCCCGCCAACGCAAAATTTATGCTTTTTTTGTTATATGAAATTGGATGAGTGATAAATAAATTGAATTAAATTATTTAATTTTTTTAATTTAACATTATGATATGTCTTACCTCTTTTGATTGAAATATTATATTAAATATCTTTTCATAAAAAAAATATTTAAAGAAAGGAGTTAAAAATATAAATACAGAAGAAAAAATTAAATTTAAAACAAAGAATGAGAAAAAAAATTAAACTAAAAAATTGAAAAAAAAAGAGAAGAAAATGAAGAAAACCGTAGGAACGGAACATTGCGAACTGTACCAGGTCTTGATGCGGTAGAAAAATAGAAAATGTGTTTGGCGCCACTAGGCACTAGCCTCTGCTACTTGTTGTGAGCGGTAAATGCAAATTTCAGTTCTCATACTCAACAACAACGCACTGAACGAAGAGACAAGAGAGTTTTGGCATCGTGATTCGTGACCTATCAATGGAGCAGACGACCCATCCCATGGACATCGACGACCACAATTACACCCCCAGGCCTGACAAGGGCAAAAGTGTCGTTGTCGCCGGCAACCCTCCCGCCGCCGACAAGGCCATTCCGTGGGTCGAAAAATACCGCCCTCAGTCCCTCGACGACGTCGCCGCTCACCGTGACATTGTCGATACAAGTAAGACTTCTCGCCGCCTTTTATCTGTCTAGGGTTTATGATTGAGCTTTTTCTTTACCTTCTTTCGCTACTCACCCAAACAGTTCTCTAGAAGCTCAATATAGGAGTTTTCCCTATTATAGTTTAGGTTACTTTTCTCACTTTGTTTTGGAAATAATTTTCCCACCTATCCTCCTGATAGGGTTTTAGGTGTATGGAAGTGGTGGAATTGTAGTAGTTGGATTGTAAAACTTGGTTAGCGAAGGAGCTACATATTTTATTTTGTTTTATTTTTCTGTTTCATTTTAATTTATTTTAGTGGAAATTAGGAAATGAAAAAGGACTTGTATATCTTGTGATTTTTTTTTAATCAATATCTATTTGCAATTTGAGTATTGTTGGTGTTTCTTAGATTGCTCATCGCTCTTTGTTTGTTAATTTGCCGTGTAGTTGATAGGCTGACCACTGAGAACAGATTGCCCCATCTTCTGTTGTATGGCCCTCCTGGCACAGGCAAAACATCAACGATTCTTGCCGTGGCACGCAAACTGTATGGTTCACGGTACCAAAATATGATTTTGGAGCTCAATGCATCAGATGATAGAGGAATTGATGTCGTGCGCCAGCAGATTCAAGATTTTGCTAGCACTCAGAGCTTATCATTTGGGTTGTCTTCTCTGCCTTTTATGATCCCCCTAGTTGTAACTTCTTACGTATAGTTGTGTGTACTGTTTTATGACTGTAGTAAATAGTTCTTTGTAGTTTGTGTCGTTGGTTTATCTATGTTTAACATGGCTGTAAAATTGATATTCTTTTGAGTTACTTTGTTTTTATGTGGTGATTGCCTTAGCTATACTGGCCATCAATATTATTCACTATAATTGAACTTGAAAGCTTCAGAAATTTGTTTGAATATGCTACCCGTGTTTGCTGTTCAGTGTTGCTCGTTTTCAAGGTTCTGCACTTATTAGTGTGTTCCGACTTTCTATACCAGTCCATTGGTCAATTTAGAGATTCTAGTGATCTCCTTTGTTTTTCTGGTCCTATATTTCATCCTGAAATGTTATTTCTAAAAAATTGCACTTTAGGTGATAAAAGTAGGGTTTATTCTCTATTCTGCAAGGTGTTCAGTGTTATGCTAATCTTGGAATAATTTAGTGAAATAAGCATTGCAGATTTTTGACACAGTTTTTAATATATTTTCTCGCTGAATGCTGGATAACTATGGTAGTTATATTGTAAAAAGTTTCTCCCCCTGATGCAGATATTAACACAGAACATTATAGGTGATAAGAGGACATTTATATAATTCCTTTTTGTTCATTTTAATTTTCAGTTGTGATTGTTCAGATGTTCAAAGGCAACGGGTTACTCTGCTGTTATATTCTTTTCTTTTCTCTTTTCTGTTTACTTGCTTGCTTTATTTTCTTTTGCTTGCATGTGCTAATGTGCATTTGATTTGTAAACTACATTAATGAAAGTCTAACCAGATTTGAACATTTCCTTTGGTTTTTTGTTCTTCTGAAAGTGTACTGGAACTGCAAGTTTTCCTTAACTGACTATCAAAAACTCTCTGTTCAGTGTCAAGTCCTCTGTAAAACTGGTATTGTTAGATGAAGCAGATGCCATGACAAAGGATGCCCAATTTGCATTACGTAGAGGTATGCGCTAATTTTTATACTCTAACTTGTGTATGCTGCATCAGTCCAGTTTCTTGAGTTATAATACCCTTCATCTTCTTCATGCAGTGATTGAGAAATATACAAAAAGCACTAGGTTTGCACTTATATGTAATCATGTAAACAAGATTATTCCCGCACTTCAATCAAGATGCACTCGGTTTCGGTTTGCCCCTCTTGATGCTGTCCATGTCACTGAAAGACTGAAACATGTTATTAAGGCTGAAGGGTATGCTTCCTGTTCTCTATTATCTAGACTGCATGTGGTAGTTTGAGTCAGATAATGTCTTTTGTCATGTTACTTTACATTATCCGGTATTAGTTTTATGATAATTTCTGTTGTAATCTATTCTCTTAGCTGGACAGTTGCGCATATTGAGTGCCAATATAATGATAATGAAAAAAATGAGGCTTTCATGGCTTATCTCAAGAGCTTGAATTTGTTCTGTTAATATTTTAACACTTTTCAATAATTTATCTGCTGAAAGCTGGTAATTGGTCTTTTTCTGATGGTTGACCTTTTCTAATGCAATGTGCATAATCATGTGCAAAGTAAATTCTGCTTCATTTGGGTATCATGTCATTCAGAGGGAAGGGGCTGGGAGGGGAGAGAATGTGCTTCCTGTCTCTCCTGACTCCATCACCTTAGCATATACATTCATTTGTTTCAGTTCATTGTAGAAGGTTATTATAATGTGTTCTTATTTGATTGTAGTAATTACCCTATTCGAAAGAGCTTCTTCACTGCACTTCCCCC
>PYAF01003243.1:3651158-3687993 GCA_007407185.1 Glycine tomentella
TGAAATACTCCAGGAAAAAGGGATATTATATTCTATAGTTAATACTGATAATTGAATCATAGGTACAGTCAAAGAGATATAGAAAGCACATGCAGGTCCAACAGTTCTAAAAATATAAGACCTGACTTGTGTGTGCATCTCTCTGTAACTCTTTGTACTGTTCAACTGCAAGTGTTCCAAATCCTTGAATCATATCAATTCCTTTTAGTTAATTAGTGTGCTCAAATTTTTTAACACAAACTATGGTTCACTTTAGATTTTAAAGTTATTGAGGAGTCCTCTTCCTGTAGATAAAGTTTTGAAAGGAAACCATTAAGCTATACATGCAGTAAAACTCACCATTTGATTAGGGCACTGTCTTTGAATTTGGAAATGGAATTATGATATTGGAAGGTGCAAATTCCTGTGAAACATATATTAAATTGTTTGTACATGCTAATCCCCTTCCTCTAATGCATCTCACATCTGTGCCCTTGTTATTGGATAATCACTCCACTATATTGTTAAAAACTAAAAAAAACTATGTACCCCATTGCCTAGAGGTTCCACGCTATGCGTAGGTAAGGGGGAGGGAAATTGTATGCAACCTTATCCTTGCATATGCAAAGAGGCTGTTTCCGGATTCGAACCCATGACCAACAAGTTACCAAGACACAATTTTACTGTTGTGTCAGGGGTCGCCCTCCACTCCACTATATTGTTAATTTTCTATAAACATTTGCTACGTTGTGATTCAATTTTTGACTTGATAACTTTCAATATGATGATTGCCATTTTGTAATTTGACTAGGCTTGATGTTGAAGACAGTGGCTTAGCAGCTTTTGTTCGGCTTAGCAATGGTGATATGAGAAAGGCTTTGAATATTCTTCAGGTAGTTTGCTGATAGCATTCAGTTTCCTTATATACAAATCTAGCTCAGCTAGTCCTTTTTATTTTTATTTTATTTTTCAAATAAAGGAGTAATTGTACCGAATCAAATTCCATTTTGGACATGAGTACTATACTGTTTCAGTATCTTCCCTTCCGTTGCTTACGTTGACGCACATACTGAGATGTGTTTAGAACCATACACTTGTATACATGAATGCTTACATGGAATCATACAACAATTAAAAGTAGGGAAATTCGGGTCATAGACAAACTTGGGATTTCCGATCTCAGATAAGATCTATGAGATGACTATGCATGTTACATGATCTGAAACTCTGAAACTCTTGAATGACTTCTGTATTGCAGATTCTTGCTTGAAAACTTTCAACTTTAATGGCTAGCAATATACATTACAACAGCATTTATATCCTTATTCCATTAGGTGAGGTCAATACTGGATTACAAGAAACCATTGGGCTCGGTCAAAAACCAAATTTTCAAGAATATTATTCACCACGAGATCCATTTTAATAACTTTTTTAGCTGTTCTTGGTCTCCATCTATCCCTTTTCATAGGGTTAGAAACCATGCAATATTATACTCTCGTCATTGGGACCTAATGACATTCTTTGCATATGTCCAAGTCACCTTAACCAAATTATTGTCTTCTCCTTGATAAGTGCTACACCAATATCTCCTTATATGCAATCATTTTGTATCTTGTCCTTTTTCCTTTCACAGTGCATCTATGTTAACATTCTCAATTTTGTTACTCCTATTTTTCTCCTATGTTGTCTTTTTAAAGTCCAGCATTGACTACATTAGAGTATAACTAGCCGTATAGTTATAAGATAGAACTTTGCTTTGAACTTAGTAGGTATTTTACAGTAAAAAATAACCTACGATGTTTTTTGGTATTTTAACCACCCAACTTGTATAATGTGTGTGGAATCTTTATTAATTTTCCTATCATTTTGTAATATTGATCCCAAATGGTTAAACTTAGAAATTGTTGTATGACACCAATTTTTATCTCAATCATTTTCCTCTCGTTTATTGCTAAAATTGTAATGTATATACTTTATCTTGCTCTTACTCAAGTAAAAACCCTTTGATTCAAAAGTATTTCTCCGAAGCTCAAGTATAGAGCTAACCTTGTCCCTTGATTCCCCAATATCATCTGCAAAAAACATGCATTTAGGGATAATTTTTAGAATGCTGTTGGTAAGCTCATCCAAGACAAGATTAACTAAGCAAAAACTCCACTAATTCAAGATTAAATTAAGCTTATCCTTATGGACTTGTCTCATCTCTAGGAGTTCTCACACTAATCATTACCCCATCACTCTTGTAGCTTATTTTAAGTTAACAAAATTATAAAAGCCATATGTAAGTCTCTTTCTTTGCTTTGATAACCTTTCCTTCAACCCCTTTATTAGAAGATAAATAGCTTTCATTGTAGACATTTTTGGCATATATGTGTGCCATGTAAGTTTGAACTTGAGTGATCCAGTTAGTTGATAATTTTCCATAAATATGTACATGCAATGTACTGATGATTTGTGTATGTGTACCATGCAAATTTGTGTTTCTGCTGGTGTCAACTAAATTTACCAAAATGATAATTTCTTTTTTGGTGAGGTATGGCTTATAATGGATATTATGGCATTTTTCCATCATAGCTGAGGATGCTGATATTGTATTCAATTTCTTTGTATGTGATATATAGGAATGCTTGTAGATGTCTTGACTTTTTATGAACTTGTAAGGTATGAAGAAAAAGGAGGTAAAGTAGAATATAAGTGAGACTAGACTGAATGTGTATATAGGAAACATTTTTCTTAAGTAATCTGATTTATTTTTGGATCCAAATGCTGATTAGTGCGCTTAAACTACTCCTGTGATTTTCACTCAAGTGTCAAGGACATATTCTGTTGCTTTAATATCCAAGAGTCAAGGACAACTAACAATTTACAATTTTTAACCACGGGAAAAGTGTTATGAATTATTATATCCTGAATTGTTTGGTTTCTTTTGTATTAGTGGATCGCAAATGACATATTCTGTTGCTTTAATATCTGTGCAGTCAACACATATGGCTTCTCAGCAGATAACAGAAGAAGCTGTTTACCTGTGCACTGGAAATCCATTGCCAAAAGACATTGAGCAAATATCTTACTGGCTTCTAAATGAACAATTTGCAGATAGCTTTAAAAGTATTGAGTGACTTGTTACCCTTTATTTGTGTTTAATATTTATAAGCAATTATGATTTTTATTTGGCTTTAATTTCAAATAGGAATAGATGAAATGAAGACAAGGAAAGGGTTGGCCCTGATTGATATTGTCAGAGAAGTGACAATGTGAGTCTTATGCATCATACTGACTGTCCAACTTCCTAGAAAAATTTTTTTCGTCTTATTTTTCCTGTATTGTTACTGCAGGTTTGTTTTTAAGATTAAGATGCCTTCAGCTGTTCGAGTACAGTTGATGAATGATTTGGCAGACATAGAGTATGTATTCTTGTCCTACTATTTACATGCTATTCTCCTTCTGCCTTGCCTAATGAACAGATGTGTTAGTTACATCAAACATTTCTCTAGACATAAAATATATGTACAACTATTTGAATTTAAAAAACCTATTATAGGTAACAAGTCAATTATGCTTAATAAAAGGCTAGGCCGAGCTTTAAAAAACCTATTATAGGTAACAAGTCAATGTAAAGGGTGCCATTTTGCAAAAAAAATGGCCTTTTCAGGTGAAGTCTAAACTTGGTCTAACCAACTTATTTCTAACTAGTTATGTATGCAGTTGTGAACACGCACGATAATGAAAGAGGAGAAATAATTTGGCTTGGATAGAAGAAAAAAGTTTCTCTATCTCTTCTTCCCCATCTCGTGGGCAGTTGGTTATCAGATCTATTAATAGTGAACATAACATATGCAATTTTATCCTGTTGACACTTTATATATATGAGTGTTAATAGTAAAAAATGTGTTAGATTGTGTTGCTAACATTCCTCTTATATATATATATATATATATATATATATATATATATATATATATATATATATATCAGAAAATAAGAAGAGCTTCTAGTATTTGTACCCAATGCATTATGATACTTTAGCGGTTTAGCAACATGCTACATTCATATAGATTTTACATCTAAGATTTTACTTTTCCCTGGTTGATAATTTATCCAAAATGCTGTCATTTTAATAATTTCATGCTACTTGGCACATATTAGATGGCAGTAGATCTATATATTTTGGAGCTCTAGTAATTTACGAAAGAGTAACGGTAGTAACATATTTTTTCTAACCCAATCGCATCTATTGGCTGAAATTTAATGCTTTGATGTAGATGTACTATTCTGTCCCTGTCCCCATCTCCCTAGTCCCTACCCCTCTTCTTTCTCTACTGCCATTGCAATTGCCTCTATTTTCAGTGGTTTTGATACCCTGAAATTTGGCTATGGCTAAGTGCACCCTGGAATTTTGTTTATATGATTAATCTTTATGCATCAGAGATGACATCATTGCATGACCTTGCCATAAAGTGTAAAGTATAATAATGAAACTTGAATAATCAATAATTGGTCCAACTGTCTTAAGGAAAAAAGTTGAATCTTCTCGTTGCTGTTCTTGGAATTATATTGGCTCTTATGATAATGGGAATGAAATTTTCATCTCTTGCAGGTACAGATTAAGTTTTGGGTGCAACGATAAGCTTCAGCTGGGATCGGTTATTGCTTCTTTTACACGTGCTAGATCTGCACTGGTTGCAGCTGCTACATAGCCTACTTCTGAAAAATTGCTTTCACATACTACTAGGGCCTGGCTTGTTTGATTTCCTGGGAATGTCACTACGAAGAATGGGATTGGAAGGATCTCAATTTGTGTAAAGATAGTAACTGTGTCAATCTTTTTTAACTTAGGATGAGTTTTAAAGTTTCAAGTGCCTTTCCAAAATTCTGAAGTAGATATCTTCTGTTTTAAATTTTACTGCTGCTATTTTAGATGACACCATTAGGTTTGAAAGTTAATATCAATTAGCCATTTTGATATCAATATTCAATACAATGAAAACACTTCGAATGTATTAAATTTTGAATTGAAAATGCGAGGTGTTTCCAGAGCCAGAAAGCGCGTAATAACCCGAAGCATGGTTATGTAAACAAATTTCCAACTCCTTAAACATTCTCTGCCCATAGCGCAGTATCACCTCAATTCACCCTCATTTTGGTCTAATTTCTTAAAAGAAACGAAAAAGTTAGACGAAATCCAACAGTAAGAGATAGTTGAAAGAAGGGCCAAAATGGGGTCAAATGAGCAGATGCAAAAAATGGAAAGTTCGAAATTAAGAAGCTTAGAAGGAGCATTCTTTTTAATAGTAATTCGTTATGAGAGCATCATCAAGAAATGAGGTACGGTAAATTTTTAGTATTCTCATTATGAAGAGAGTGGGCCTTGGACCATTTTTTTCTTCTTAATCTATAAGTATCCCCTACTAACGTGTTGACCCTACAAAAAACTATTTAGCATAGCATATCGACAAGTCGGGGCAGTAAATGACAAATGTACACGGATACATTCGAGGCAGCAAATGTAATGTTATAATGACAAACAGGGAGGAATTGATTGAATTTGGATGGTAATGGAGAAAAGGACATAAACATGTTGGCCTCAGAATTCGCTGATAACACGCATTTTCGCACTGCAATATTTGGATCTGTAGGAATCTACCATGCTGAATGTTGGTTTGGTTTCTGAGCAGACATCTTGACTTTTTTTTTTTTTATTGTAAAAAATTATTGCTTTATTATATTACGTAAACCAATCTTAATATCTAATAAGCTAGTCAATAATATTTTACATCTGAAGTCCAGTTCAACTTTATTACTTTTGTTATTACTAATCCATTTCAGTAGACTAATGATCATTTGTCCACTTGATCCGGCTAATAGGTATTGATGTAAGATTGCTTGTTTGTCCATCACCTATCTTCAAGTTGTTTAATGGATTGGTCAATTTCCACGTGCTTTTACGTTTGTTAAGTTAGATAATTAACTATGGCCAAGTGTTTAGTCATTTTTTAAAGATAGTCAAATAGTACTGTTTTGGGGGGATGGGAATTAAAAATAAGACTCTAAACCTAAAGGGTGGAAAGAGCAAAGTTATCAGCTAAAAAATGGAACCCAATGCCACTTGGTGTTTGTCTTGAAATTACATTCAACAGACCTGGAAACAATGGGCTCACAGATCCCAATTTTCTTCGGCCCCTCCAATCATACACATAAAGGAGACGTCTTCCTCTTAAAGAAAAGGAGATGTCTTCCTTCGTGGATTGAGACATTCTTTACAAATTAACACAAGCAAACACAATTTTACTACTAATACATATCAAGAATGATTAGAAAAAGTTATATTCTTTTTATAAATTACAACATTAATCAACAGTTATTGATATGAGAAGGACTGGACTTAATCTTTTAACAAAATCTCGAGTTTAAATTTTATAAATGAAATAAAAAGTAATTAGAAGAAATATCTAACTAAAGATAAATATTTAAATTTTCTAACAAAATTAATGATAATAATTCTAATTTTCATTTTTCATGATTTTATTTACACTATATTTTAAAGTATTTTTATTTATCTTTCTCATTTTCATTCATCCTATTTCTAGTCTATTTTCCCCCATACGAAACAAACCCTTAACAATCTCCGTATCAGGATTCGCTATCAAGTAGGGGGGGGGGGGGGGGGGGGGGGGGGGGGAAATCAGAGGAAATTGATAATCGTGCCTGAGATCTTAACTAAAGAAATTGACCATTTTAGTTTGTTAAAACTGAAAAAAGATTCAACTTGTGTAGGGTAATATATAGTAATAAACAACAATTTATAATTTTTGTGTGTATATTTTCTCCTAATAAATATCTGATATTTACCCATTATTCATTATTTAACACGAGAGAACTAAACACAATTTAAACTAGATCATGCATGTCATCTTAAAATTTGACTTGAGAAATAGTTTATAGTTTTTAGCAACTAAAAGCGAATTGTAACTGAATATTTTTGTTTCTAAAATTCCAAATTTCTCTAACCCAACTTCACTACTCTACTGCGGTAGGTAAGGATAATGCATGCCTGTGGATTTTAAATTAATAGGAATGTTAACTTTTGTCAAAGAAGAATGGTCCGGAACATGGAAATATGAGTAATAATTGTCACCGTCACCCATCAAAACAAACTACGGTCCGGCACATGGACTAACACATTTTGCTTTTAAAAATTAAGATTGTGACGAATTGAAGAGGCTTTTGATTTTCTTTATGGCTTGGTCATATTGAATATTTTGATTCCCTTTAGGGAAATGTTTTCTTTCCAGTCCACCAATAAGAACTCCGCAATTCGTGCAAAATTACGTAAGTGCAAGTATTTTATACATTTATCGAAGTAAACCTAATGGCCATCTTCATCATCTAAGATTCTTTTATTCATGTACAAAATTTAGTTGTCAAAATCAATAACCTGAACAAGGAGAAAGTGTATTAAGTATATGTGAATGACGAACACAGAAATAACTAAAATTGTTTTATATTAATTATATCATAGTAGTACATAAAAAACAAATGACATTGAAATGAAAAAGTAAACACAGTAGGATATCACGATACTCAATTTAAAAAGACCTAAAAAAATAAGAAAAGAGAAAGGCACGCCTACTTAATTAGATGTAACACATACTAATAATAATTCAACAAATATTAATTAGAAGGCCCAAATAGACCTTCTATCACTTTTTTTTTTTTTTTTTTCCGGTGAGAGACCTTTCTATGATCACATGACAACAACGTGTAGTAGTGTACCTATCTACATTCTACAATAGCTGTACACATGCTACCACTACTAGGAACAGGTCAACAAACATGCACCGTTGGATCGTCGTCGTCATCATCACATAGCAAAATACCAAAGCATACCGGTGCAAACGGTGGACCCAACACATGCGTTTCCAGCTTCAATGTTTCTCAGATTTTTTTTCTCTTTCTTTCTTCTTACTTACTTAGGCCTAGCTAAGCTAACTTGATCAATAATCGTATGTGTGCGGTCGCACAGGCACACTCATGGACCTACAGTCTCGTGCTACCGTGCAAATGCGAATGGGCGGCGTGGATTTTGTGTGACATGGTTTTAAGTTACGATTGTGGTCGCATGGTGAGTCAGAAAATCTTAGGAACAATTGCGGATCGTAATTTAAAACCATCATGATGTGTTCAAAAGGACTTGTTGGGCCAGTACATGAACATGTCCTGCAGCGGCGACAACATCTGATTATTGCCCTGGAATTGGGCCGTGAAGCTGTTGTTGTTGTTGTTGCTGTTGTTGCTGAGAGTGGCATCCACGTAATTAAATGGAAATTCGAGGCTTTTCTCCCACTCGTTCCACTTGGGCTCGCTTTGCACCTCGCTCGCGAATTCCGGCGATACCACGTGCTCCGAACAGCTCGAGTCCGTGTGCAGCTTCGGGATTGAATCCGACGGGTCGAAGTACATGTAATCCGTCTTCGCCGTCGCTTGCGGAGGCGGCGGAACCGGCGGCGGAAGACAACCTCCTCCGCTTTTCAGAATCTCCGGCTTCCTGTCTTCGATCTCCGAGGATTCGATTTTTCGGCTATGAACAACATCGCTGCTTGGTTGCAGTTTCTCGATCGTGCCCTTCTTGTTGTAAATACGGCAAAGCACCCAATCATCCAACTGAAACAAATCACAACCACCGTAAGATTATTTTTCATTTTCACTTATTATTATAAGTTAAATTTGGCAATCGGTGGCAGGTCAGAGAGATAAGAAGGAATAGTTTTCTAAAATTGGAAAGTGATAATTGCGATTGGCAGAAGATTTTTTTCTTTACACATCAATTATTGTTTCTTCTTTTATTCGATTTAATGTGATAGTTAAGTTTTTCGGGCCCAAGCCCAGACCACATGGGGGCCAGTCTTCAACTAGTGAAGGTTCCGCGCGGTAGTTTTCACATGATAAAGGTGAGATAACATATTACGACCATACATTTTGCATGCTTTCCACCAAAATCCTGGACTTATCCCGGGGAATGATTATCATCCTCAGCTTCATGCTGTACAAAGCCGATGGGACCGGAGGGACAAAGTCGTAATTTCAAGTAAATATCCTTTCTAAATTTCTAAATTTGAACTAGAAAGATGTACGGTGTGTATACCCTTAGGCTGTTCTTTTTGCGAACGGAGCGATCTACGTCGGCGAGACGATACTCGTGCATGATCCAATTGCTTTTGTCCCCTTTCGGGGCTTTCCCTGCGTAAAACACCAAAGCTTTTTTAATCCCAACCGGTTTGGGGTGACCAATGGGCTTATCCGCCCCGGTTGCCTTCCAGTAACCGGTTCCAGCCGCCCGGTTCGGCCTCGAACCGTTTGGGTATTTCCGGTCCCGTGGTGAAAAGAAGTACCACTCTTTCTCTCCGTAAGTAGCCAATCCTGTAAAGTAACACAATAACAATTAATAAATAATAATTAAAAATAAAGAATCAGAAGTCGAAGAATGAATGATTATATTACCGGGTAAGTCCCAGGGGTCGTATTTGTAGAGGTCGATTTCGGCGATGATGGGAACGGCGATGGGCTGCGACGCGCATTTGCGGCAGAGATAGTGCAAGACCAGCTCCTCGTCCGTGGGATGGAATCTGAAACCTGGGGGCAATTGAAGCTCCGATGCCATCTTACTCAGATAGATCTCTGCTTAATTTCGTAATTTAATGCAATCAATATATCCCTCCCAAGCTACACTACACCAAGACTTGCACCAACTACGGTGGCGGCGCTTGAAACTTATAACATTAGGGAGAGCCCTTTATTTATAGGCGATGCACGCGACACGTGGCCCCGTGAGCCGGTAGTTTCTAGAATACACATGGGCGATAATGTTTAGGCACTGGGGGCTTCATTTTTATTATTCACTTTTTTCTTTCTTTTCTTAAGTTTTATTACATTACCATTAGATCGTTTTTCTTCTTTTTATTTCTCACCGTACGTCTTACGTCCATACCTCGTGGAGTAGAGCGTGGGAAAACTGTGAGAAAGAAGAAAAAAAAAAAAAAAGTGTTTCATTTTTTGTCTTTAATTGTACATCATATTACTATTTTTTGTGTAATTGATTTTTCACATTAAAAGTCCAAGGTTAGGTAGGGTGACAATTTTAGAATTTAGTAAATATTAATATTAAATATGTTAACAGAAGGTTAAAATAAAAATGGCCGTCATTCTCTAGTATTTTGTATCGTGTTCTGATTCCTTTTACATTTCCTTTTTATTTCAATGGCAGGTTTTTAGAAAGAAAAAAAGTTGGGTGATATGTAATCGGACACGCGTCGCGCTATCAACTGTGGTGCGCGCGTGTCGCGAGCCCACACGAGATGATTTTGTCACTGCTTACGACACTGGTTTTGGAGGGAAGTGTGGGCTAGTCGGTTGGGGCCCACGGCGTCCATGGTGTTGGCATGGAATCGGCGCGTTGATTTGACTTTTTGTTGCAAATTGAACAGTGGATGGAGGGTATACGTGGGTTACGAATGTGCACTCGCGTTGGATCATCATCTCGCGTGATTTTTGATTTTGTAGCTTTGTAGCTTTTCTTCTACGACTTAAGGCCCCACCTCACCGCGTAATCTCTAGCGCAGCTGCTCTTGCACCTTCTCTTCTTCTTTTTCATTTATCGTTTTGCTTTTACCTCATCGTAAAAGTTTCACATATTGTAATTTTTTTAATAACTATCATTCAAATTTTAGACTCTGTTGTAAGATTTTGAGTATTTCCATAAATATTCTTCTCCTAAATCAATTACAAGACTAATTTTCAGTAGATGATGACGTATTATAATCTATAATTATAATTATAAATAGGGAGTCTACTCGTGCTTTGGCACAACTAGAGAGAAAAAGAGGAAGAAAAAAAATGGGTCCTTAATGCACACATAGGACGGGCAAATGCCAAATGGTAGCTAGAGAGATTTTATATCATTATTGATTACTAGTGCAATATAGGCAGTTAGGCACACCGTGCCTAGATGATTTTTTTATATAATAAATATAGTGGTATTATAAGAATGAATTAGAAAGAAAAGGATTGAATAAGAAATTGAAGTCACATTTATTAATTACATCAGATAATTTTAACCAATGATAAATTAAAGGAAGAAGATGAATAGAGAATAAAAATAAATATATAGAAAATGAAAAAAAAAATATCAGTTATAAATTATAGTATGCATTCAAAGGGTAAAATGAGTTTTAAAAAAAGTAAAAACCAAAATGGAGTTTTGTCTTTATTATTAATTTTATCGATATTGAAATTGTAAAAAAATTAGAAGCAATTTATACAATCTAAATTTAAAAAAATTATTTGCTCCATCGTCGCTATAACCATCATTCTCATTGTGATCATATATATCGATTGTCCTGAAAATAATATTTCTAGTAATGAGATGATCAACAGAGGAAAAGTGATCATATTGAATAGGAAATTCTTCTATCATTCTTGTTGCTTCCAAATGATAAAACCTATTTTTATATGGTGATTTATAGTTTATAAATCAATTATTCAACCTTACCATTTTATTATAATTATTTATAAATTATTTTTTATTAACATCTGGATTTCATACGTTCCAAAGCTAAAGATACTTTGAAATGTTTAATAACTGGTGATAAAAGGAGGATTATTCTTATTTATAAAATATCATTGAACTAAAGGTATGAGACCTAAATATCAGAAACTCAATTATTCTATTATGATTGATTCATTATTCTCAATCGGTCTATTTGGTGGAATAATTCATAGTTCATCAAACATCTTTAGGCACGACTGTCTAAATACATGAGTTAATTATTGTGAAACGATCTTCATCAAACGATTCACTCTACGTGGTGTTTTATAAATAAAAAAAAAGAAAAGAAAATTCACCTTAATCACAATCTTATATAGTGACTATTGTTTTCCGCTTCATTCACGATGATAAATTTAAGTAGCATTAAATGCTCTAGCGTATACAGTTTTGGAGTTTAAACATGGAACATTGAACATGGAAGATGGAATTTAGAAAATTGATTACACGTGTGGTTGGATTAGACAATGGCAGAGGAAGTTACCTGGCAAGGTACCCGAGTCCAAGCCTTTATTATTTTGATGGATAGTGTTCCACGTCATTTTAACCATAAATTTGTTTTGTGTTGAAACTTGAATGAGACAAAAAAGAAAAAAAAGGAGAGGAGATAAGCATGTGATATTGTGATGTGAGGCGTACGGTCCTTAGGTGGGGTGAGTGAGTGGTGCGAGGTGGATGTATCTCATGCCGCTTCATTCACTTTCGGTGTTCGGTGGTTTGTTCACTTGCGTCTGCCTCCTTCCTCACTCACTGCAACCTCAATTGCTCATGCCATGCTTGGGTCCACACTCCAGGATCACAATTCACTCTTCTTTTTTTTTTTTCTTTTTTTTTACCCAGCAACAACATTAATTATTCAATAATCATCATAAATTCAATCGGTTCATAGTTGAAACATTTTCCAAAGGAATTTTATATTTTATTTTTTTAAAGCATTACTTTAAGAATATATTAAAATACTTTTTGTTTTTCAAATATGTGATGTCAATGTACTTAGGTAGTGATAGCTGCATATATAATAAACGTATATGGTTGAAAGGAGTTATTAATTTTTTTTTTATACTCGAAAGGATTTATTACTATTATTGTAACAATTTTTAAGAGTATATAAATGAAAGTTACGATCTATTATAATTAGAATGTGAATCATAGGTACACCACAAAAATGCAAAAATGACAAAAGATTTTTTTATAGAAAAAAATGTTAATCATCGAAAATTTAAAATAATAAAAATAGAAACTTAAAGAATTCTCACCTGGTAATTTAAACTTTCAAACTCCAAATTATCATGCATATTTGAATTTTTTATTTTCGTTTTTGATCGGGGGATTTATGATAATTTGAAGAAAAACATCTGACATTGCAATGACGTTTTCGGTCAAACACATTGAAACAGTTCGCAATCGTTGACGGAAAACGCAAATTATCACGAAGGACGAGGATAATAGTAAATAAAATTTTATCCAATTAATAAAGATGATATTCATATTTCACAAAAATATTTGAACTCATATTTGATATCTGAGATAATGAGATTAAATTTCATTATTAACCTGACAAATTATTTATCTATATTAGGAATACTGGACTACTGAAATTATTCATCTGATGTTTGTTACGAGGTAATCTTTATTATTAACAGTGTTGAAAATAATGTCATAGTGATAACAATTGCCATGATGATGATTATGATAGCAGTGTTAGTGATTAGTGACAGTGATTATAATGACAATTAAAATATTAGAAATAATAATGATTATAATGATGATAAATTTAAAATATTTTAAGATAATATAGATTAAATTTTTAAAATATTTAATTTTTTAATAAATCTTTTAAAAAAATTTAAATTAAATAAATTTTTAATTTAAATTTAAAATATTTTAATCTTAATTTTTTATTTAATAGTTAAAATTAATTATTTTTATTCTCATATAATATAATCTGATGATTCATATAATACATCACTCAATTTTACAGACGGGATAAATGAAGATAGAACTACATACACATTAAGATAGTTAATGGATATATAATTTGTTAAATAGAAAGTGTTAGTTATTATAAATATTCTCACACTGTTTTTAATCGGGATAAAATAAAAATACATACGCATTAAGATAAAGATGAGAGAAGTCAGCATCAGGATGAATAAGAATTATAAGATGCCCGCCTTAATATTACAATCATATGGCATTTTTTTATATCTAAAATAAAAAGTAATTGTAGCAATTAATTACTGGTACATCAAACAAAAAAAATTAATTCCCCGTACATAAATCATTTCAATGAAAGAATAACTTTGGTATATCACATTATTATTATTTAGCAATTATCGAATACTATTAACAAATCATTCAAAAACTTAACCATATTAATAATTTCGTGAATGAGAATTGAGATATACATGTCGCAATAAACAATGTAACAAGTAGCAACATATTATTTAATAATGAAATAAATTTAGTTAGTTTGCATTGACAATATATTAAAAATTAAATTAAAAACTTTAATAATCAATTCAACACCAAACATTAAGAATTTTCAATACGCAGATAATGTGTTGCAATCAATTATAACAGCTTAGAACTTAAATTGTTTTAATATTCAACTCTCTTATTATATGGTTTAATAAAACGTGATATCCGAGGAATAAGTCGTCATCTCCTTTAAGCCCCCGACTTATTCCACACAAGATTTCAACGCAATTATATTGAACAAATTCATGACAACGACAATCTTGAAGAATATTGAGAACACAAAGCATTGCCAGAACAGAATTAACTAGGGCAGGGGATTTGGAGATGGTGGCATATCCACTTATATTTTTGTTGAGGCAAGTTTAGGGCGAACTTAATTTTATGTTTTACAGCAAATGCTTTCTCACCTTGACAGATAGTGGGGAGCATCTTTAACCACATCTGTTATTACAATAAACCTTGTAATTAGCCTCATTATAACATTATTAAATTAAATTTGCTTAGTGGGGATTTGATCATATGTTGGAAACTATAAATTATTTGCATTTTTTTCAGCATTGCCATATTTGGGTTAAAGTTTACCAATATAAATTTGAATAAAAAAGTATGTTGTAAACTCAAGTTTGATAAAAATAATGAGTTTACTATAATATGATAATCTATGTTTGGATATTTTTTGTTTGAAAAAATATTAGTAAAATAAAATTTGTTTAAAAAATACTAATAAAAATATATTTACTTTATATATATTGCTCTTATACAAATAAAAATCAAAAGTATTTTTAGTTTAAAAACAATCTTGATGTTGCTTTGGGTGGAAACTACAAACTTAAGTGAAAAAAGTATTTTGAGAGACAACCAAACATGATATAAAATTGAGTTTATTGAGATAAAAATAAGTTAAAGATGACCTTACTAATTAAATTCCAAACATGCTATAACTTTCATGTTATTCACCAATTCAATGTGATTTTTAACGTGAATCCAAACATCCACCCAACTTTATCAGAAGCATGAAAGGGCAAGATAATTAGGTTCGATCAAGTAGGGCTTGGGTAGATTGTGGGTTGGCTTGACCTTTCAGACTAGAGGTCTTAATTTGCCTTTTCTATGCTTTACTTTTTACTATTTTCCCTTACTTTTAGATTCTTGAAACGATAATAATATACTTTTTCTCAAACTTCAGAAAATAAAGCCCACCAGAGAAATAGGACTAAGCTCGGGCCTCATGAGAGTGAAACAGTAACAGCTATCGTCTACATGAATTGAACACGTTTTGTTTCACTCACCTTCCATATTTAATGAGAAACTTGTTGACAAAACGAGTCACGCGAGGGGCGGCAAAATTTGGACTTTTATTTGCCGCCAGTCCTTGTATGTTCATAAAACAACACAGAAAAATTTAAAGGATATCAAAAGATGCTAATGCTAGCCGTCATAAAAAAGCCTCAATTTCTCACTCCATTCCACACTGGTTTCTAATTTAGCAATTTTCATCCATCTCTATCACACGAGTTACATCCAATCTACATTGTAATACACGAAGAAAATAAGTTCTTATGTAATATATGTGATGAACAATTAAAATTGAGAAAATTATTCTATAATTTAAACTATTTTTAATCACTTACAAATATTATGTACTAATATTAATACTATATATAAATATCATCCTTCCATGTTAATTAGTAATTTAAACCCTTTACAGCGACAGGGGTCATTTAATTGCTCTCAAAATTTCAGTTCGTCTATTCGGATGCATGCATGCTTAATGCTTATGCCTTAAGCTTTCCACTTTAAATATTCAATCTGTTTTTGTCGTCTTGTGATTAGAAATTGACAATTTGTTCTGGGACACTTTCAAAGTAATTACTGCTTCCACGCATGGGTAACTTTGTTAGTTGATTGTTTATTATGAGTTTCCTATTAAGGTAACCTTTGAGGCGACTTTAGTGGTTGATTTTTTTTTTTTTTTTTTCTTCTTCTCAATTTTCAACTATAATATGGGTATGCTTCCAAGTTCCAACAGTGTAACCTTATTTTATCCGTTTGTCAATTTCTTTCTGTCTTGTGCTGTGAATTTTCAATATTATCTTATTTCTTTACGCATTTGAAGTGTCTTGAAACACCTAGAATACACTGAATAACAAAGTATGATATCTAGCCTTTTGCTAGTTGCAGCCCGACAGACTCCAAAGGAACAGAGAGAACCCTCCCTCCTACATATTCCATCGAACATGCTTGTTACATAATAATGGAAAAGCATTATGTTTTTTTTAACAAATTTTGGATTTTTCTAATAACAGTACTCTGAGCGTAGATTGAGATACTGTTTCAAATCTTTGAGATTGTCTGATCCACAAGTAGACAGATTACGATCTCACTGAGTTGTCATTTTATATTTGATATTTTTATTTGAACTTCAAGCAATGCTGATTTTTTTTTTTTAATTCCTGAATGGGTGCCATCATAATATAATTAACTCTAAACAAAAGGAAAGAAACTTAAGATCGGACGACGGACTTGAACTCCTTTTAGTTTGAGGATGGATTCTCTATGAATAGAAAGAGAGGACTGGCGTAAGAAACAATTATTAACTTTAGAAACATAAGAGTAAGAACATTTTCAATGTTGTTCATTTAAAATAATTCACTTGTAGATTTTTAAGTACATTGCTTGGATTGAAATTTGTAAAAGTATTTTAAGTTTCACTTATCCTAAATTGAGTTTTAAAGTAAAAATTTACTCTCAAACATACTTTTAATAAATAACCAAACATGATTTCAAACTAATTCTATTCTCAACTATATTTTAAAAATCTTTCCACCTGAAATCCAAACACATCCAATAATGAATTATATTATATTTAAGTAATTCATTTTATTTTTTAGATTATCCTTCACAGGTAAAGACCTACATTTTACTTTAGTAAATTCTTAACCAATCCACATTTTTTTTATTTGCACTTAATTTTGTTTCACCGTTAAAGTATTAGCTTTTTAAGTAATAAATAATAATTGTTTTATATTCGTAAGCAACCGACCTTGTCAACTAAACACACATGTTTGGATTAATGTTCTCAGTCACTAAATGTACTTTCAAATAAAGAGTCTTTTTGTGTATCTTTTGCTTCAAACATACATTTGAATACTTTGGAACGCGGTAATTCAAACATGCTATAAAATCACCTTGAAGAGAAAAAGAAGAAGAAAGAACAGTTCCTTAATGTTACATCGAGCAATGATTTCTCTTCACAACTACGGTGAACATTTGATTGAGGTTCAAGAGTTTATGCAGCACCATTACACTACTGTACATATGAGCTTTAACATAATTTTTTTAATCTAATACTTAAATAAAAATTTCTAAAAACTTTGATTAATATTTAAAAAATATTATTAAATATGAATAAATAGTATTAATATATTTTTATATTTTATCAAATATTATATATAATTCATGTAGTTAAAAACATTACTAATAAATTTTTATTAAATAGTAGAAAAAAATTATTATTATTATTAAAGATCTGTGATAATAATTGATCTTGTACTTAGGTAAATGTTTGGCGGGATGCTAATATGGTGGCGGATGCATTAGCTCGTTGGGGAATACAGAATGATCATGGGGATCAGCTTTGGAGCACACCGCCTGATGGCATTCTTTTTGCCTATGCCAATGATTTCTATTGAGTTCCTTAGTTTCTGCTGGCTTTCTTTAATTTCATTATTGTACCCAAAAAAGAGTTGCTTTATATATAGTGATCAAATAATCCACTGAAAATTATAAATATGAAATGCTTTAGGTTCTTGAGTCACTTTTCTTCAATTTTTAGTACATCATTAATAATTTAGTTGTTGATAAAGTTATTATTTATTATCCACTAAATTTGGTTCCTAAAAATCTTAATTCAAATTGGCGAAGAACTAAAATGATTCACCTTAATGATCTTGAACTACTATTTGATAAATTTTTCATTTTTTAGCGACTAAATTGGATTGAATGATTTTTTTAGAGACCAAATCCATTTAAATAATAATGGTTTTGAGAGATTTATTTATTCTTTTTTAAAAAACTATATCCTTCAAATAAGTAGTTACAAAATATGCACTAATACTTTCGTTTCAATTTAGAGAATAATATTTAAATACATGTGGGAACATATCTATACTACCAACTACCAAGCATTAACATTCCAGTACCTCGCAGATTAATTTTATATGGAAATTCTAGGTATGAAAGTTTTAAACCAGAGGGATTGGTAATAACGAAGAATTTAATTTTGTGATATTCTTTGTAATGATCTAAAGCTTCCATGCTTTGTTTATTTTCTCATCTATATTTTCATGCAAATCCAGATTACAGTAATTAATATGTGTATACCATTAATATTTCGATCCAAACTAAATAACTAAGGATTCGAAGCCATGTTGGGAGTTGAAACTTCATTGCTACAAATTGGACAAACCTTCTTAATTTGAAGCCACTTGCTTATGCAATCTGAATGATAAGGGTGCTGACATTGAAGTGCCACCAGCACTTCACCTTCTTCATATTCAACCTGACAAATCACACAACGATCAATGCCACTTTTGCTTTCAGCACATTGGCATGTATAAGGGTACAAGCACAAAGAGATTTCATTTGCTGATAACCCTCTTTTTTCTTCTCCTATAAACTCTTCCAACTCCATCAATTCTTCATAAGATATTTCATCTAGATCAATCTCATCTTCCATTTCCATGTCTTCATCGTCATCGTCATCATCATTTCTTCCTTCACCTTCAAGAAACCGAAGGTCGGTTTCAAACTCTTGACTCAATATGAAGTCAGGATCACCATCATCACTATCAATAGAGGAGTCACTTAGATATTCATCACTTTCACTTTCTATAGTTGAAAGCATTGTGAACTCTCTCTCTTGTTCTTGCGTGCTCATTGCTAGAATAAAATCAAAGTCAACTTCTTCTAGTTCAACGTAAGGGTTTTTTTGGGAAGACTGTTTCCCCTCTTCACCTTCCATTGAAGGAGAAAAGGGTGTTCCAATGCAGTTGGTGGATTGAGAACAGATCAATGCAATTGGGGTATTTGAGTGGATGAACATAGAATCATAGTTTTTGAGATTTCTTTGGGAGATGAACAAACTTCAATGTAAAGTAATGGTAACCCTTTATCATGGATTCCTAACATTCCAGATTCTTGTCTATTCCAAGGTATCCCACCGTGGCATTACCAATATAACGATCATAAACTTTGAACTATCTTTTTGTATAAGACAACCTTTACGCAAAGTAATAGCAAAACATTCTCCTTAAGTTGCAATATACCTTATTCCACAGAAGAAGCTATCGATTAGAATACTCGATCAGCTCTTAACATGTATTTATGTATTACATGATTTAATAGTACTAGTGAATTTCTTGATACAGAAATCAAAATCAAAGAAACAAAAATGTATTGTAGAACCTTTCTCATTGTTATTTCACAAGAGGGAAAAAACCAACAAAAAGATAAAAGAAAACTTCAATAAGAAGTGTTTTGAATGTGCAGCTGTCAAAGTCATTTTCTTTATCTTTACTTAATGTCTTTTTCCCTGTTATGAAATAATACATAACAAGGAAATAAAATAAAATAAAAATCTTTTTCATCCTAACGTACAAATCACAAACGTGCATATTGATACAAAGTGGTTGTATGCTTACCCTCAACTAAAATGTTCTACCTTCTCTGCCTCGGAAGAACTCTTTTCCTTTTAGTTATACCTTTTCTTGCAAACTTAGATGTACGAGTTAACTTGATGTCATGGACTGTGCCTATGTTATTGCCATGCTTAGTGGCAATGCTTGTGTAACTGGGATCTCCATGACTATGATTTCTTTTACTTTTATGTCTAAGATCTCTACTAATTTCAACTCGAGCATGATGTTTCCTAGGCTGCAAAGACCTCCTTAAATGGGAGCCTTTATAGTCTCTCCTTCTACGCGAAATTGACCTGCTTGTTTTTGCAGACGTTGGAAAATGGTATGAAAGGCTTTCATCTGTGTAATCTTCTCCAGTCTTAAAGTAGAACTCTTGACTCATGTCCATTCTGAACCTTCTTCTTCTTCTTCTTCTTCTCTTGAGCTTGTGTAGCATAACACACAAGAAAGTACAAGAATACTCCCAAACATGGAAACAAGAAGAGAAACATGTCCATATCATTTTGCAAGAAGACCGGCAAAGACATCCACATATGCCCAATTCATGCACTAGATAGAGGAACAACAGAACTGCAAGAAAATAGAATATTCATATCCAATTTCAGATATGTCAAATGAAAAGGGCAAGTTTTATGTAAAGTACTAATTAAAGAAGACCATGTTGCAATCTACCAAACAATTGAACTCACCAATGTACAATAGCATAAATACCATGGCCAGCTTGAGGAGATTGGCAACACAAAAATTCTCGATATAGCAAATGAGATCCCATGTTGGTCCACACACTGAGCTGAAACATATCCAAAGACATAATACATACATCAAGCATGAAGTGAAGAAAGTCTATCTATCCTTAAGCACAAGGAGCACAAACCGCAAGAAATTTAATTGTAAAACTACCTACAAACTGTTTCACAACTACTCTAGAATATACGGCTGAGGCTCTAATATTTGTGGAAATAGCAATATTTAACTGCAACATCTACATTCTATACAAGGCTAGAAGTGTTTTTGAGAGCTTCTTTACTGAAAAAAGCACTATATTTCCAGTAGAAAAGCTCTTAAAAGCACTTCTAACTTGTATCCAAACATATCCACAGATAAGTTCTCAAAAGCACTTTTGCCTTATATCCAAACAAGTCCTATATAGTTTACTAGCATGGATAATCATAAGATATGAAATATTGATTACCTGCAAGACTTTCCGGAAAGATATTCAATTGGAGAATTGAAGAGTTTGCCAATAGCATTTCCTAAGCCAGAAGTAAATGATTCAATGACATTGCCCATATTCAAGAATAACGTATTTCCTGTAACTTTGGAGAGTTAAGAGAGAGAAAGAGAAGGCGTTTTATATTTCAATGCAATTTACTTATTCTTCCTCCCTTTGGTTCCATTTATATGTCAAATTACTTGCAGGACCATTGGGGTCCCTGGCCTATTGGAAATGCAAAAAATGCTATCTGCCTATCAGCCTACAATTTTATTCTATAAAGATTTATTTATGTTCTCAGTATCCAAACATCTAAGATATTTGCATGGTTACAACTTATAATAATTCCTTTATATTTCATTTCATATAAAAGTCAAAACACATATATTTATGCATTAAAAGAGAGTTTTTGTTAATGGTACCGGTGCGGTGCTTTCCTTCTTGCAACGCTAAATGGACACATATTTATGTATGCACTTTATAGTTCTGTTTTAACTCTTTAACTAGCTCCATAAATAATTTGATAAGTAAATGATTTTTTCCGTGTTTCAGAATATGATTAACCAATATGTTAATTAATTGATTATGATAAATTGAATAACATTTTGAGGTTTTTTAGACTGCAGTACCTTGCTGTGACATGAGCATGAAAAGAGGAATCTGTTTTTTATATAACTTTTATAATGGTTAAAATTATTTATTTTAACTTTTTGGTCACATATTATAGGGTGGATCTCTAAAGATATATGAAAGATATCCCTCCAAATCTACTTTCTTCGAATATGACTTTCCACATAATTCTATATGTATATATGATATCTGATATGAAATTTTATTTACTCACTTGAAACTGAGTATTAGTATAATTTGAAACTACATGAAGTTAATGTCCTTCGTTGAAAGGAACAAAGGACAATGATGTTAAATTGTTAATGCACAAAGAGAATGCAAAAGTACCTGTATCTGTGTCTGGATGAACAGTGCGTCGATAAAGATAAATTAATTAACCAAATGGTAGAAGAAGGTGCATAGGCTGCTATTGCACCCAGCAAACGTGTTTACATAAATGAAAAGTTAAAGAACAAGTTGTAACTGCTATAGGTAATATATTATTCGGGAAAAAAAAAAAAAAAAAACTGCCCTGAACCTTTCGAGAAGAACCACGCAATCCATCATTAAGCATGTTCGTGGGTTGGGTTGACCCAAATCACTATTTAAGTAAACACAAATACCAATTTGTAGTTAATAGTTAATATTATTATTATTATTATTAACAAAAACACAGGTGCGCGATGCGCCTTTGTATCTGAATTTTTATTAGGCTAAATTAAAAATATGATAGATTTATCTTATTATATATTGACTCTTATATTAATTTTAGTTTAATATTTTTTTCCTAAATACATGTTTATCTATATATTATTTTTTCAAAGTCAAAATTTTCTCTCACATTAAATATTTTATGTCACTTTATTTTTTATCATTTATATCCTGTAATTTTTTCTTTATTTCATCATATTTAATTTGTAATGATATGTTTTGTTTATTTTTAAAGTCTTCTTTTATTCTTCTTTGATTATTAATGGACATGAAATTAGTTTCATGTCAGTCTAGTTTTTTTGTTTTTAATTTTTAAAACCAAACAACTAGTTATAGAAAAATAAGTCCTGATATATTATGTTAAATTACATCAAACATAAAGAGGTTTTCTTGAATACTTTCTTAAAAAATTAGTGGCAACAATAGTTTTCTAAGATCTATTTGATGTTATGTAAAAAAAAATATATATATCTATTTTATGTTAAACTGCTTGATGTTTTGTTAATTACTTGATTGTAAAATAAGTAGTTTTCTTCTTCACATATTTATTCAAGGATGAACACCATAAAACGCATTATTTAAAAACTGCTTTATTATTTATTTTAATTTTAATTAATATTTGTTAATTTGTCGTTAATAATAATATTATTATTATGAAAAAGCCTTGCATGCTTGAAAATATTGCCAAAAAGAAAAATATTGTACATGTCACTAGTTGTTGGGGGCAAAAAATGTGAAGGAATCACGAACGTTCATGTGAAATGAGGAGTTATCCGTGTGAAAGGAGGGTATAATCACTCTCACAGATGTAGAGATGAAAATCTGATCAGTTTTCTTAGTATAAAGAGGCAGAGAGTAGGCTGGAGGGAAGTTAGAAAAATAAATTTGTTGGTGGTTTACAAAATTTTTTAGAATTGCTTAGATAAAAGTGAAAATCATATCAGAACTTTTTTCAAAATTTTTGGTATTTACGTTTATATATTGTTATTGATATTTTTATTTCAAAATTTTTGTTCTTTTCTACGGCCATAACTCTTTTTTGTTACTGTAAATACTATAAAGATGGTAACTAAAATTTATTCATTTTTTGTTATATTTCTGATAATAAATTAAATATGTATTTTGTTAACTATTTTTTTTTATAGGAATAGGGATATATTTATGGACAATAAGTTGGCTTTGTATAATAAATTAAATATGTATTTAGTTCGCAATAAATTAGATATGTTTGTTAGGTAATACAATATTGAACACAGAAAATAATGAGATAAATATTTAAGTTACATGATAATTTTTTATTTTGAACATTTTTTGTTTAACAATAAAAAAATACAAGCATAATAATATATAAAGTTATTAAAATATCCTTTTTATTTTTAATTATCTTAATATAATTTACATTATCATTATCATTATATTTTATGATGATTCAAAATAAAGAATATATACAATTAAATTAATTAGTTGATAATATAAATAAAAAATACATCCATGATAAAATTATTGTAACCAATGAATAATGTGAATTTAAGATACATAACATATAAGATTATTGTAACTAGATAATATAAATTTAAAATGAGTTGTTATAACTAATAAATAAGATAAATGTGAGTATATATTACTTACTTTTCTAACTTTCCGTATTTTATTCATAAAAGTTCTTAACAGAAAGTATTCCTCATTCACATGGATAACTCCTCGTAATAACTTCTTAGAATAAGAAGGAAAAATTAGAAAAGTAAGTAAGTACTTGTAGTGGTTGGTTTTTATTTATTTAGTTTGTTGGTAGTTTTTTTTAACAGAATTTGTAGGTAATTCAGAATCATGGTGAGTAATTAGTTACCTGATTGGCGAGTGAGTAAAATTAGCTAGGAGATTCATGGGTAAGGAAATAATGACATTAGGTAACTGATAAAAGTGGAATTCATATCCAATTTTTTTCAAATTTTTTTATTCCCTATTATATATTGTTATTGATATTTTTTATTTCAAACATGAAAAGATATTTGAATGTTTATTAGAATAAAATAGACAAATAAATGTGGAGACAAAAAATAATTATCAAGAGTAATTTTCTTTTATCTATTGTTATAGATTATAATAGGTATAAATATATTTTTATAATTTCTTTAAATTATATATTAAACATGTTGACATCATAAAAAGTAAAGTATATCTTATTGAAGTATATTATAAACTAAACTTTTAAACAAGTTATTATGAATGTGGTATTGGTTTTATGAGTTTTTTTTAAGAGGTATTTATAAGTTTAATATATTTATGATTTTAATTTTTTACTGCTAATAATTTGTTTTAGATAGACTTTTCATCTACCACAAATCAATTAGTTTATTTAAGGACATGTTACTGATAATAGTTGGATAAAGCAGCAATAATGCTTTCACAACAATAATGACACACCTTACGTACTACAATGTTTCAATATTTATATATACTTTTTCTTTTTGCTAATGTAAATACGGATAATAAATTAAATTTGTATTCAGTTCATCATAAATTAGATATGTTTGTTAGGTAATACAATATTGAACTCAGAAAATAATGAGATAAATAATTAAGTTACATGATAATTTTTTATTTTGAGCATTTTTTGTTTAACAATGAAAACACAGTATAATAATATATAAAGTTATTAAAATATCTTTTTTACTATTAATTATCTTAATATTATCATTATGTTTTATGATGATTCAAAATAAATAATATATACAAGTAAGTTAATTAGTTGATAATATAAATAAAAAATACGTTACATGATAACATTGTTATAAATAATAGATAATGTAAATTAATTAATTCAATATACATGACATATAAGATTGTTGTAACTAATCGATAATATAATTTCAAAATACATGTGATGAGATGAGTTGTTATAACCAATAAATAAGATAAATGTGAGAATATACTCTCTTTTGAATATTTTATAACTGAATATTGTATAACCTAGACAAAAAGTTATACTTATTTGATCTAAACTTTTTAAAAGTCTTATTGTGAGATTGGTAAAATTAAGTTAAGCAACACTCACCTTAACAACCTTCGTCTTAAATGGTTTTTTCCATATTTAAATCTATGTGTAATTATTAATTTGTCTACTGGTGATATTGTTATGGAAAAGCCTTTTTAAGCGCAAATAAACAGTTAATACAGTGAGTACACTTTTTCTATATTTTTTTTTTCCATTTTCTCCTCTCGTTTACCTTTATTGTTTACACTTTATTTACTTTATCTAACTATTATCAGTAACATGTATGAAAAAAATATCTATCTAAAACAAATTATTAGCTATAAAAAATTAAAATCATTATTACTTCTAGCATTAAACAAATATGAAAATAAATAGATTGAACTTATAAATACCTCTTAAAAAAACTCATAAAATCAATACCACTTCATAATAACTTATTTAAAATTTTAGTTTATAATATACTTCAACAAGATATACTTTACTTGATGTCAACATGTTTAATATTTAAAAAATTAAGTATAAAATTTTAAGAAATTAAAAAAAATTACGTCAATAAGTAATAAGTTTATGATGTAAACATGTTAAATATATAATTTAAAGAAATTATAAAAATAAATTTATACTTATTATAATCTATAACAATAAATACAAGAAATATTACTCTTATAATTATTGTTTGGTCTCCACATTTATTTGCCTATTTTATTCTAATAAACATTCAAATATCTTCTCATGTTTGAAATAAAAAATATCAATAACAATATATAATCGGGAATAACAAAAAATTTGAATTTTTTTTTATATGAATTCATTCTACTTTTATCCGTTATCTAATGTCATTATTTCCTCACCCATATGTCTCCTAGCTAATTTTACTCAATCGTCAATCAGGTAACTAATTATTCACAATGATTTTGAATTACCTACAAATTCTGTTACAAAAAGTAAACTACCAACAAACTAAATAAATAAAAACTAACCACTGCAAGTACTTGCTTGTCTAATTTCCTTATTTTATTCTAAGAAGTTATTAAGAGGAGTTATCCATGTGAATGAGGAATACTTTCTGTTACAACCTTCATGAATAAAATTCGGGAAGTTAAAAAAGTAAATAATATATTCTCACATTTATCTTATCTATTAGTTATAGCAACTCATTTTAAATTTATACTATCTTAGTTACAATAATCTTATATGTCATGTATGCTAAATTCACATTATTCATTGGTTACAATAATTTTATCATGGATGTATTTTGAATTTATATTATCAACTAATTAATTTAATTGTATATATTTTTTATTTTGAATTATCATAAAATATAATGATAATGTAAATTATATTAAGATAATTAAAAATAAAAAGGATATTTTAATAACTTAATTTATATATTATTATGCTTGTGTTTTTTATTGTTAAACAAAAAATGCTCAAAATAAAAAATTATACTGTAACTTAGTTATTTATCTCATTATTCTCTTTGTTCCTTAATGTATTAAGTAACAAACTATTCTAATTTACGGATATAAATATTGAAACAGTGTAGTACTTAGGATGTCAGTGTTGCTGTGAAAGCATTGAAGAGCTATGGCCGTCGGAAAGAACAAGAGGATTTCTAAGGCCAAGAAGGGTGGCAAGAAGAAGGCGTCAGTGTCCATTCCCCTCACTTTTTAACTTTCATTATTTTTGTCACATTTTTCATATTTAAGTCTTTTTTCTTCTTCTTCCGTCAATCTACAGCGCTGATCCTTTTAGCAAGAAGGATTGGTACGATATCAAGGCCCCTTCTGTGTTCCAGGTCAAGAATGTTGGCAAGACCCTCGTCACTCGTACTCAGGGTACCAAGGTGTTACATTTTTTTTTCTTTTCATTTT
Organism: Glycine tomentella; assembly: GCA_007407185.1. NCBI lineage: Eukaryota > Viridiplantae > Streptophyta > Magnoliopsida > Fabales > Fabaceae > Glycine > Glycine tomentella. The sequence continues at coordinate 3,678,319 of PYAF01003243.1, forward strand.
TTATATATTGATTTGAATCATCGTTGGGTTATCTGCATTTATATATAATTTGGATAAATAATTATTTTGATATCTGAAAGCGTCGTCACATGGATCCATGAAACTCAGGAAGAAGAAAAAGAATCTCTGATACAAAGTGTAATTCATTACTCACATTAGTCCAATTGATACATGTAACGTGTGATCCAAGTGACTATAGTAATATATATATATATATATATATATATATATATATATACACACACACACACACACAGTTCAGGGGTTTATTTGCAATTTTCTTAGTGTCAAGTACCATGTGACTGCACTTAACACTTTTAGGAACAAAAAAGTGTTTTACTCTTTGAATTTATAATAGTAATTGCTACGAGTGATTTAAATTGCTGAGCTTTATATAGATGGTGACATGATGGCTATTTTTTAAACAACAGATTGCTTCGGATGGACTAAACCATCGAGTGTTTGAGGTCTCATTGGCTGATCTTCAAGGTGATGAGGACCATGCATTCAAGAAGATTCGTTTGAGAGCCGAGGATGTTCAAGGGAAGAATGTTTTGACCAACTTCTGGGTATAGCCTCTTTTGGTTGCTGCTATATATTGTCATTGATTTGCATGATTTTAATTAATCTTAGCTAAGATTGTACGTATATCTCTGTAGGGAATGAGTTTCACAACTGACAAGTTGAGGTCATTGGTGCGAAAATGGCAAACTTTAATTGAAGCTCATGCGGATGTGAAGACCACTGATAATTATACTTTGAGGATGTTCTGCATTGGATTTACTAAGAGGCGTAGTAACCAGGTGAAGAGAACCTGTTATGCGCAATCGAGCCAAGTTAAACAGGTTTGTATATATATTCACCACAACTTTCGCTCCAAATAGTTCCCCAATTTACTGGATTCGCATGTCATCTTATATGTTTTCTCTGTTCTTTGATTTTTCAGATTCGCAGGAAGATGAGAGAGATAATGGTCAACCAGACAACATCCTGTGATTTGAAAGAAGTGATCCGCAAGCTCATCCCTGAGATGATTGGAAAAGAGATTGAGAAGGCAACATCTAGTATCTATCCTCTACAGAATGTGTTCAGTCGTAAAGTTAAGATCCTGAAAGCTCCAAAGTTTGATCTTGGGAAACTGATGGAGGTATATTGTCCATTTTATTCAAAAATCTCCTTACCCCTCTGGTTTTTATGTTAATAAATGTTTCAATGAGTTCATGATTCTTTTACCTGAATGAAACTTTTAATCATTGTACTGCTGAACTGTTTTGGGCGAAAGTTTTTATTATGAGAAGGATTCACTTTTTCCCCTTCCATTGTTTACTTTATTATTTCTCTTTTGATATGTTGACCATTGTTAAATTAAGGCTTAGTTACTCGTTTGGTTTTTATAGTTACAAAAACTTTTACTCTTAGTTCCTATATTTAAAAACATCTCATTTTAGTCCCTACACATGTTATTCTTAGATCCTTTTGATCATCACCGTAGGGACTAAAAGGAATTAAAAATGATATGTGCAGATACTCAAAGGAGATGTTGTTAAGTATAGAGAACTAAAAGGGAAAGTATTTGTAGTAGGGACTAAATGAATAATTAAACATCAAATGAATGAGTCACTTGGAATAGAAGCAATTTTTCAACAAATTTTTTCCTAATTTTTTTGGGTGCAACATGTGGTTTTAAACCTGGTCAGTATAATGATATGATACTTTGTTTTTCAATCCTTGTAGATTCATGGGGATTACTCAGAAGATGTTGGGGTAAAGGTGGACAGACCTGTTGACGAAACATTGCCTGAGGGAGCCACTGAAGTAGTTGGAGCTTGATCAGCTCATAACGGATTTTGTTTGTGTTTAGAATTCCTGTTGCTTCTAATATTTTCAGTTTTTAGTTTTGTTTTTACCTTTAGAAACACCTTTTTTAGGCCAAATTGTCTTGTTAGCTTATTAGTTGTTGCATGTTCTTATCTCCAATAATTCTTGCAATCTTTGCGATATTAATAAGATGAGATGTATGTCGCATGGGCACCTCTCAGAATTGAACTTCTACCAACCAGTAACTCTGCTTATTTCTTGCACCTTTCAGTTTGCTACATGTTTCGCATGGGATTCAGTTGGCATTATTATTTGCTCCATATGACACGTTTAAGAACCTCTGCACAAGTTGCTTATCGACTTATAGTAGAGTTGTTTAACTCATTTGGTGTGCCTATAGTGGGGTTGCTTACTCACTTTTGGTGGGTCTTATAATTACACATGACACATTTAAGAATCTCAACAAGTTTTCTCTCTAGTGGTTAATATAAGCAAACTGATTTTTATATATTGTCAATACTAAAATTGCAAAAGAATTGGTTTTTAAATTTAAAAACCCCATAAGCAACTAAAACTTATGAAATACGGAAGCAGCAGCTTAATGTGAAAGACACAAAATGATGGACAGCCGTTGTTCCACTTTCCGATTTATGTAAACGTAAAAGACACAAAATGATGGATTTTGATTTTCAAACACACTGTAAGTTGAATGTGAATAGGGATATTATTGGAGAAAATATTGGAAGATAATAACAGTTTTCTATTTGCACTTAAGGTTGTTATGAGTTGTTATTTTCTGTTAGTTATTTGTAATTTTATTTTGAATTTATAGTTATGATAGAGTTTATCATCTATTGGTTATTTGTAGTTTTATTTCAAATTTATAGTTAGATTTTTTGTATTTTCAAATTGTGTAACTATTTTATAGCACGCCTTAATCAATGCAGTTATGATGGAGTTTATCATCTATTGGTTATTTGTAGTTTTATTTCAAATTTATAGTTAGGTTTTTTGTATTTTCAAATTGTGTAACTGTTTGCCTATTTTATATTTTCAAATTGTGTATGCTTGCCTATTTTATAGCACGCCTTAATCAATGCAAATAGTTATCACAATTACAGTTTCTAATAGATATGCAATTGTATGGACCAGTACATTTCATATTCTCCATATCACACAGGCAGATAGAAACATAAATAAAATACTAACTAAAGCATTCATATAGATATAGATACAGATTATAGCTACATAAAAAAAAAAAAAGATACAGATTATAGCATTTAATCTAATACAATATGTAATTTGGATGAATAAAATGTTAACCTACTTCATTCTTGATTCCATTAGAGCCACTTTGAAGAGAGAAATCTTTTATTCTGAATTGAGAGCTTTTTCTCTTCAGTTTATAGAGAATTATGTTCACTGTGTAAATTAGCTTAATGAGATAAATATATAATCCCTACAGATAAGAAGCTTTCAATGGATTACTTACAATGAATGACTCAACTCATCAAGGTCACTTTTAACACAAAATCCGTCTTCCAGTATTCCATAACCAACATATAAATAAAATTGTTAATTGTCAATTAGTGATAATTAATAACATTTTAATTATTGATTAACTAATCCATTATTATAGTTAAAATATTTTAACGCAGGAAAAAGAATTGGTACTTTGCGTTTTGGATACTTTAGACGGCGAAACCGAGTGATGCCGTGATGGAGATCTAAAAAAAAACATTTTATTCTAAAAAACAACTTTTAGAAACAAAAATGCAAAACTTTCTTTTCTTCCATTTTTTTTTTCCTCTTTTTTTTCTTTCCTCTGAAACAGAAGGTAGTATAACTTACACAAGACTGCCTCGAATAATTACTTTCACTGATCATCTAAACATTGAACTAAAACAGTTCGAAGTACTTATGAAGGAGCATCCAGTTAAATGCCACAATCAAAGGTAGCCGTCTGCACACTTTGATGGTAAATGATCTTCAATTAAATCCAAACCAGGATAACAAATTGATAACAAATGGGTGACTTGGTTGGATCATAGCATATTTGTTTTTCCATTTGAAATGGGGATGAACGTTAGTCCAATAAATTTCCCCTTTCGCGTTCAGGCTCCTTGGAAAGTAGGAGTATGTCAAGGCAAACACGCTTAAAAGTTAGTCCATCCTTCCTTTCAGTATCCTTTCCTTTACTTCGGTTGGGGTGCTGCAGCAAATACACAAAAAGATTAATAAGTCACAATAAATAAGTTATGAATAGGAAGTTTAAAAAAATGGAACTTGGAATAAGCTTAAACATCTAAGTGCGATACAAATGCAAATGCCCAAGTTTAAGAGAAGAAAATATTTTTTTAAAAAGTAGAATAAGAAAGAAAATTAAACAATAATGGTGAAAAACAGTAAAATTACAAGTTTTTCTTTCGAAGTGATTACAGCAGTCAGATTCAGTAATCACAGTATACGAATGAAATAGCACCCCTCCCCCCAGCTGCTTTATTTATCACTTTATGCTGTATATCGACATTGTTAATTTGTCATGTCATCCATAAGGTGCATCCATGCAATACCAGTATACCACAGCTTTCAACTCTGCTGACCCTCATTTACCAACACTAGGAAAATTGTGGCTCATAGAAATTTAAAGAGCAACATGTACCAAAAACTGCACCTTTGGAGGCAGGTCAGGATTTGTTTTCATTATGTCAAAATTCTTTTATCTAGAATAATATGGCAAAAGTATCATCCACTACACACAGATATGTAAATATAAATATATGAATGCTCAGTGCCTAACTCCCAAAGTGGTAACAGCAGTATGCCAAAAACATATGGTCGACTAAGATGAGATGCAGAGAAATCAGAAGCTTACACAACATAAACATGTCCACCCCAGCCACTTAAACAATCACGATCTACAGATGATAGCAGTGCTTGCGAAATCGTCTCAAACAATTCCTCTGGTTCCTGTCATAGTTAAGAAACCAAGGGAACATGAATAAGCTTCTTCTCTTTAAAAGATCATGAAAAAACTGGATTTTAAATATCTTTCAAATTTCAAGAATACATCATAAGTATAATAATGTGAGAACTTGGGAACTCAACTGAAAAATTGAGCCACTATTTGTGGCACCGTTTTTTTTAAACCGCGAATCTGGTACTACTACTATACTACTAGCACAGAACATCTTATTCCATACAACAATTTTGTCCCTACATTTAGGCATTCTACACCTAATGTTGCTTTTTGTAATTGTTATAATCTGAATGAGAAGGGCCTTTAACTTCAAGTACACATGCAGATGCAAGAACAATTTTTATTATGTATTTATATAACCCCCTACCTCCACTACCAACATTAAAAAATGAAAAAAAATGAAGTTTGCTAGTGCTACAGTGAACAGAAGATATTGTTATAAAACAGTGTTCCAAATACAAGTGTTATCGCTTATGTTATTTCAAATCATAAATTTAAGCCAGCAACAAGTCACACATACCAAGCTTTAAAGGTCTATGATACAAGAACAACTATGATACATCCTGTGATCCTGTCTATCATACATGAATGATATTCTGAATATATGCAAGGAACTATTCCAATTAAGGTTCATTATTATATGAATGTCCACTTGCATGCTTATTTCATAATTTAGTATTAAAACTCAAGCAACACAACCAAAATATAGACTCAATGCAGGAATTTGCAAATGCTAAAAAAAGTGACATTAAAGGCAACAAATTGAATTTCGAGACAAACCATGTCAGGCTTAAACATTGACTCACAAGCACCATAAAGAGACTCGGACGCAGTGCCAGCCACTACAAAATCTTTTGCAAGTTCCCTGTCATACCAAAAATTAAAAAAAAAAAAAAAAAAAAAAAAAAAAAAAAAAAAAAAAAAAAAAAAAAAAAAAAAAAAAAAAAAAAAAAAAAAAAAAAAAAAAAAAAAAAAAAAAAAAAAAAAAAAAAAAAAAAAAAAAAAAAAAAAAAAAAAAAAAAACAAAAACAAAAACAAAACAAAACAAAAAAAAAAAAAAACAAAGTTACTACTATCACAAATATATGGCTTGGATTAAAAACAAAATTAAGATTATTCTACTAATTACAGGGGCAGAAGTTGGATAAAGTCCACTTTTTAAAAAAGAGGAAATCTAGAAGGAAAAAATATTAGATTTTGGATACAAAGAGTGCAGTGTGCATCAAAGAGTGATTTGCTTCACTGCTAAATATATTTCTGTATAATTTGGGTTGTCTATTACTCAGAAGAAATGTAGACGTGGTATGCCTATGCCTATAACACTAACGTTCCTCAACACTGAACAGTAAATAAGGGCACAAATTATACAATAATACTTAAACTTACTTAGCTCCAATGGCATCCATTGTGCAAATGAATGGCTTGTCATCATCTCCTAGTCCAGCAATTACAGGCTGGCAAAAGTATGGACCAAACCTGAAAGGCAAAACAGTGTAATTTGTTTTTACACACATAAAATAGAATTATGCATATCACCTATAAAATAAAACATAATTAGCCTAATCCGAAACACGATTGATTGATACCTTTTCTCGTAGAGAATAGCGGAAACGAGGCTGGCAAAGGTTTGGGGCTTCATGTCCCTCTCTTCGCGGAGCTGATACAATTTGTGGCGGAAAAGGAGGCGCTGGTAGAGGGTCTGGGAGTCGGTGGCGAGGCCAGAGAAGCCGATGAAGAGCTTGTCGTGGATTTTGGAAATCCTCTGGAAATCGGTGGCTATGGTCTGGAGCTGAACACCGAGTCTCCGATCGCTCGCGATGGCGAAGCAGTTCTTCCCCACCATAGCCACTAGGGCACTCCCGTTGTACTCGAAGATCGACATCTTTCTTTCGCCACCGATCAACACACCAACTTTTTCCCGATTTCGCAAAGCGTTTGGAAGTACTAAACCCTAACGTGATGGTAAAGTTTAGTGCGGTTTGGAATTCGATTACACATAAGACATGTACGGTGTTGGGTGTCAATTATAAGAAGAAAAATTAAATTAATTAGTTAATTATGGTCTCTTAAATAAATACTTTGGATTCAATTCCATTAAAATAAATCAAAATGTTTTTTTTTTAAATTAAAGGAGATTAGATGTCTCTATTTTGAGAGTGAAGAATCAAAATTACATATTTAACAAAATTAGAGACTCAATTTAAAAAAATTAGTAAATATTATTTAATTTTATTCATGAATATTGATGAGAATGAAATTAAAAAATATATTTAAGGAATTTATCTTTTTCAAATTTTTTAAAAAATAAAATTATTTATTAATTATGTCATACCATATTTAATTATTACTTATATATGCTTACGATACAAGTGTTTTATTCTCCTTCATAATTGTCTAATACATAATTTGTTTCTTTTAAATTAAATCAAATTTATATAAAAATCCATTTTTATGGAGTAAAAACTAAAAAACTTCTGATTCAAATTTCAAATTGGATTGTACATTATACTCATTATTTTTTATTTATCAGTGAATTAAAAATTATTTAATTCGGGAGTAACAAATGATTTATATTAAAGAGGCACAAGGGTTACCAGCCTATTAAAAAAGCATCTAAGTTACCAGAGGAGAACGATTCTTTCCCTATGTTCTTTCCCCACATAACTTAGCACTCCAAAAACAAATACATATACTAATCTACAAAATACTCATGCTTTATGCAAACCAATATGAAGGAATCAAATATCTTTACTATTGCTCTTGTTTATAGAATCTAACTGATTGAATTTCTAACATCATTGGTAAACTTGAAATGACAATATTGTTCTGTAAACAAATATTGAACCAAATTCCTAAAATGAGTAGCTTTTCTTATTTACCAAATTTAAGGAAAAGATTCAGCTTTAGGTTATTATAGCTGATGACAGGTTATTTGCAAAATTTGTAAAATGATGACTGGCAGGTTTAGATGCATATTTTTTTTGCATTGGACCATAAATCAAAAGACCCTAAGAATGTTGCAGGTGGTACCTCTGTAACTTCCCCTGGTTTTTATACCTCTAAGAATTGATAACATACAGCTTTTTGTCATACTAGAATCAGAGAACTTCAACTTAATTTTGTTATTGAAGTGATGAATAAAAAGTGAACTTCAACATATTGATTTATATGTTCAAAGGGTTAATGATTTGAATCCCACTGCTTTTGAAATTACATATACTTTACAATTTTTACAAACTTGTTCTTTTAGAAGCACTAAAGAATGTTCATACAATGACATGCAAAAGATTACATCAGTGATGGATCTATTCGGTTTGTGTTGGGCCCCCACTAACTTCAATCTATAAAGGAAATAATTAAATAAATCACGCACAATAACAGTAATTGCAAGTGAAAAAACAGAGCCAAAATCAACCAAGCAATGGCTAGAAATTCACACAAGTCAATCAATAAAATAACATAAGTTGCCTATATAATGGCACTCTATGCTTCTACAAAAGAAAAGAAAACAAATCAGAATTGTGACCGCAGAGGCCCAAACCAATCACGAATTCTGAATTATCAATTTTTCATTGAGCTAAGATGGTAATGCCATAATACAAGAAACGCCAGTTTTATGGCGCGATCGAGGTTAAGCCACCGGTTGAGATGGCAAAAGTAGGGTAAAAAATGGACTTGATACTGTACACAAATAATAAAAGCTAAGTGTACAGTGGGTGCTATTTTTACAAGGGGCTTGAATAAGAGGAGACAACCTCTGATCAATTTTTTTAGTTTCCTCCGCATGAAGAATGCTCTGAAAGAACCAACCAAGGAAAGGCAACGTGTGGATTGGCCTTTGTTGTGCAAGGGTGTCTTCTGAGTGGCTTTTTAGTTAATAAAAGTTGGTTCCAAGACTGTGAGATAAAAAGTACTGTAATCTTTATTATTTGCTGAAGGGTGGTTGCTTAGTTCCTTGCTCCAAGTCATTTCTCCATAGTCTGTACCTTACCCCAAGCTTGTCATAGGATACTGGGAAATTCCACACATTTGCACCGTTGTTCATCCGCTCTTGCTGGCCTAACACTAGCCGTAGATCCTCGTTTAAAACCTTTAATAAGTCAACAGCAACACACAAAATACAAATGTTAAAATAAGGAGATGGTAGTATTCTCTTTCAGTCATTCACACTGACTCTACATGTTAATCCAACAAAAGCTAAAGAAAAAGAACATTTTTGTTTCTCTACTTAATCATGCAAAATCATATCAAGATTTCTTATGCCCAATTTGAATTAGCTTTCAGTTTATTAGAACTTTTCATTTGTAAAATATTGTGTCAAGACTTCCCTAAGCAATGCTGAACTCTAAAGTTTAAATAGGTGATTATAGAAAAGTTACATGAGAGAGCTAATGAAAAAGTTGAAGTACATAAAACTTATGTTAGAGGTTTGGTTCATTTTTACTTCCTTGATTCATTTTTTGTATAGTTAGTTGTTAAGAAGTTTATCTAAATTGACTCTTAATATGTGTCCAATTTTGTTAAACCTCCGATCACTGTTTTCACATCATCTTTAGTCTTTAAGTTACCTCAAATTTTCAAAAGAAAAACCTCCTTTATTTCTTTGGGTCCTTACATTTTCTTTCCCCTTCTGCTTCCCCATATCTCAAACATTATAAAAATGCATGCTGAATAAAACAAATTCTACCTGCTCTGCAAAATATCTCCATAGATGTTGCATAAAAGGAATATGCTTAAGCACAGGAGCAAAATCCAGTGACATTCTGTATAGCAATCTTGTTTTTTGTTTTGAAGATGGTAAGCAGACATGAAGTTGGTGCAGGTGTGTGGCACACTGACTGGTGCTTTGTCCTTCCAGTTTACCAGGCTTTGAAATT
>PYAF01003243.1:3701109-3724906 GCA_007407185.1 Glycine tomentella
GCTATGTAATTAATATAATTAATTATATTGTAATTTTGTAAGGTTGTTATTTTAGAAATTTGTGTTTTTATGATTAGGTAAATGTATATCAATGAAAGTTTTGTTATAAGTTTGAGTTTGAGTTAATGTAAAATAATATGAAATGTAAATAATAAAAATATTAAAGAATTTTGTAAAACACTAAATATGTTGAATTTAAGTAGTGAAAACAATATAATTTTTGGTAGGTTTGTAAGGTTGTGTTAATAAAAATTTGTGTTTTTTTCAATAAATTATAATAATTGAAATAGGATGATTTTGTAAATAAAATTTTTGTTATAAGTTTGAGTTTTTTTTAATCATTACGAGATGTGTTTGACAAAAATATTATGATTATTAACCATAATTTATTTGTTAGATTTAAAAGAAAATATTGAACTATACTTAATAAAAAAAGGGGTGTAATTAGCTATTTTCAATTTTATGGATAAACTTATCAAAAATGGATGGGGTTCATTTAGCAATTTTTTTACGACTTTAAAGTCATGACCAAACTTATCACTTTAAATCTGGGAGGGGTGCTGATAGTAAAAAAACAAAACAGCATTAAAGTTGGGGGTGTGGATAACAAAAAAGGAAACAAAACTCTATACAATTTTAAAGTTGTAAATATATATACGACTTTAAAGTCGTATATATGTTTACGACTTTTAAACGTTATAGAAAAAATAAAATATATATATAAATTAATAATTGAAATTATATATTTATTAAAATATTTAACTATCCAATTTATTAATTTTCAAACAACCTAAAATTTAAATTTTATTTTTCAAATTAAACTTACATGTTTTTGTAACTCCTTAATTAATTTTCTCAAATATTACCTCCGTGTTTGTAGAGTTGACAATTTAAGATGGTATCACTCTTCCATCCTTTTTTTCTTTCCCTCTACCATCTTTTATTTTGTAACAATAATTTCAAATTTTCAATTTATATTTTAATATTTATCTTATCAACAATTAATAACATTTCAAATTATCGGTATTGAATGAAAAATCTAACATTATATAAACTAAAAAATTGAATAATTAAATAAAGCAAAATATAATAAAAAGCGGAATAAATTTACCTAATTAAATTTATATTATTTTTTTAAAAGATGTCACTATATTTAATTGTATCATTTAATTTTTTACTAAATTATAAAATATTGTAATATAAGAAACCTCGTATACAACTAATTTGATTTACAATATCATCCATAATATAAAAATATGATTTCATAATGTTAAGTAAATAAAATAACTTTTTTTATTGTGAGGAGCGCATCCCATCTTCTCCAAATGGGCCGGCCAATTCCTTATGCACATAATATTTTTATGTCAAATGCGAAAATATGACAAATAAATTATGGTTAATAATTATAATATTTTTGTCAAAATGATTCAAAAAAAACTCAAACTTTAACAAAAATTTTATTTACAAAAACATCCTATTTCAATTATTATTATTTATTGAAAAAAACACAAATTTTTATTATCACAACCTTACAAATCTACCAAAAATTATATTGTTTTCACTACTTAAATTCAACATATTTAGTGTTTTACAAAATTCTTTAATATTTTTATTATTTACATTTCATATTATTTTACATCAACTCAAACTCAAACTTATAACAAAACTTTCATTGATATACATTTACCTAATCGTAAAAACACAAATTTCTAAAACAGCAACCTTACAAAATTAAAATATATTTAATTATATTAATTACATAACATCAATTCTATTTATTATTTCTCTTATTTTTATAATTTTTAATTTCTTTCTTATTCATCTTTTTCAACATTTGTGCTACTTTTCAAAAAATAATATTTTTTTCAATCAATATTATAAAACTAAAATCATCACTTTTTTTCAAACTCCACTCTATTAAAATCTTTTTACATTTATTGGATTTTTTTCGTGTTATTGTGTCTTAAAAGAAGTTGCTTTATGCATTGGGAAACACAATGCCAACTTTTCAACATTTTTCTGACACACTTTACAAACAAGTTCATTTGACAAGGACAATAACATAATAAATAACCAACAGAAGCGATAACAATGCAGCATGACATCGTGTGAAATGGAAATCTAACAGCTAATATCATTTTCGCATCATACAAAACACGATTGTCCTTAATCTGTCAATAGTATAATCTACCATCTACATGCTCTGCATTGTTTTCTTTTGAATTTTTGACCTAAGACCAGAGATATGTATCAAAATTCAAAAAAGCTAATTTCAAGCAAATACGTCAAATTTTTTGCAAGTGAATTTTAAAAATAAAAAAATGGTCTAAGGTAAAAAAAAGTGTCATTTTTTATTTAATTTGCCGTGTAATCAATAGATTTATAAAAATCGTTCAGCCTCCAGTTTATTTAACACGTATTGACACATCGTTTTTTAAATATTTTATAGTTTTGCACTTTTTTTTCTCTTACACAGAATACAGGAATTAGGCTATTTTTTTATATATGTTAATGATATATGATCATGTAAAAAGATCTAAGTACCTTACATCACCCTATATTTCTATTGTTTTTTACTGTATTATAAGTAAGACTTATTACAGTTTCTTTGCTTTCTTTTCTTATCATTTACTCCAATTTCAAAGATAGGATTCGTTTGTGATTGTGACTTGTGAATGGGGTCATGATATTTTTGCAAGAAAAAGGATTAGAAGAAAATGATTGGAATTTGCTCTGGTAAAATTGTGTTTTAAAGGAATATTTTTCCTTAAAAAAAGAGTTTCAGAAGTTCATTAAATAAGTTTACATTAATAGCGATTCAGCAAAAAAAAAAAACAAGAGTTTACATTAATAGCGACCAGATTTTATGATTTTTGTTTCAATGAAACCTATTTTTTCCTTTGCTTATTGGTTTTATATATTTAAAAATTTATTTCTAAGAATAAATCGCAATTGGACAACAAGAAAATGAAATAACTAAATAAAAGTTTGACAGATAAAAATAGGGTAAAAAATGGTTTCCCTTTATTTTGATGGAAATAAAACGAAAATAAATACAAAAAATGGAAATACTATTTTTTAAATACAAGTATAACCGAAATAGAGAATAATTTCCTTGTTTGATCACCTGTTTGGTATATATAAGCATAAATTATAAAGAGAATAAAGGAGACAAACTTTTTATGGGACCTAGGAAAAATTTCCTCCTCAAATGTAGAGTAGAGATTTCTCTTTTTTCTTCTTCTTTGACTTATCATTCATCTATCACTCTCTTTTTTTACATGCGAGTAAAAATGTCTTAATGCATTTTTTATTCCTTTTTACTCACTCTTTTTTTATCCACACAAAAATAGAGAAAAACTATTTCTTTCTTATTTTTGTCTTCTAAACAATATGTTTTTTTTAAACTTATTATCTTCTTCTTTTTATCACCCTAACTAACAAAACGTACATATTATATAGTAAATATTATCTAGGGAAGGGGAAGGCATGACAATTTTGTAAATTTTTTAATAATAGACTTGGTGTCTAAATGGTATTAGGATCAGCCAATAAAAAATAGACCTAAAACAAAATTTGAGAAAGATTTTTTTTTTTATTTTAAATAAAATAATTCTATATGAATTTTTTAGTCAATATATGTGACATTTAAAAAAAAACAAATATTAATAGACCTAAAACTTAAGCCGTTTTAGTTATTTTACCCTTCAGTCTTATATGGTAAAAGAGTATAATCATAATAAATTCATCTTATTAAATACACCCACCAGTGCAAAATTTATTATTAAAATTAATTGACTAAAATGCATATATCATTTTCCTATTTTCTCAAATTTATGATTTTAGATTTCTTATTTTTTTTTAATTGAGATATTTTATCATTCACTTTTAAAAAGTTTATAATTTTAATCTTTCATCTTTTAATTGAGACATTTTGTCCTCCACTTGTAAAAAATCTACAATTTTAGTTATTTTGTCCAATTTTAAATGTTGATCTATATACTCGATAAACATTGACTAACACATGTCTATTTATTATCTACATGACAAATACTTTTTTAATTATTTAATTACTAACAAACTTAATTTATAGAAAAACTTAAAATACATAGTCAAGTCTAAAAGAAAACTAAAATTATAGATTTTTTAAAAAGTGAGAGACGAAATGCCTCAATTAAAAAATAGAGAAACTAAAATTACATATTTTAAAGAAATAGAGGATAATATGTCTTAATTAAAAGATAAGAAGACAAAGATCGCGAATTTTGAAAAATAGAGAAATAAAAATTACATTTTAACCAAATTAATTCTACTCAATCTTAAAATAACTTTAGGAACCTTAAATTAAGACTTAAGAGGGTATAAACATTTTTATTTTGGGAATTCTGAACCTCAGTTGAATGATACAGTTGCTTTCAATTCTAACAAACAACTCATTTGCAAAAATGAGTTCCTAGACACTATATATCGTGAGATACTGGATCAACTTTCATTAGATTTTGTTAAGAATTATGAGAGATTTTAGCTACTAAATTATTATGTAGGGACTTTTCACTAGATAATTAGACAAAGGGGAAAGGAAGGTGAAAACGAGAGAAAAAAAAATGTTACTTGTGCAAATTTTTTTAAAAAATAGATTAAGATGTTGGGAGAGTTAAATAACTTTTTGTTTCTTGCTGATGCAATACACTTATACACTCTCTTAATAAATTATACCTTTTCATATTAAATTATACTTTGGATAGTTTGTTTATGAATTATGAACTAATGATTATTTATGTATAAAAAATCCAATAAAAACCTAAGTCGAAGACTTTTATTTCAACCAATTGCTGGTTTTATTAATTGAAACACGTGAATAGTGTTTTGCCGTACAGATACTCATGTGAGGAAAGTAACATGAATTTCAGAATTAGTGCCCCGATATTTTAAGTTTTCAATCCTTTTTATTTTACACCCACTTTGTACTTTTTTCTACCCCTCTCTTTCCTTTCAATTACATTAGTTTTAGGATTTATTAAATTTTTAATCTTAACTTTTTTTTAAATTCAATTTTTAATCCCTAAATTATTGTTTGACAGGTTAATGTCTCTCAATTTTTTATTATTAAAGTTTTTAATCTCTAAACTTTTGTTTGATTGGTTAAAATCCTTAAACTTTTAAAAATTTAATTTTTATTTTTTAAAATTTTAAAGTCATTATTTTATTTATTTAATGAGATTTTAAAATTAAAATTGAATTTTTAAAAAATTTAAAGACTAAAAATCTTAATAAAAAAAGTTAAAAGACATTAACTAGTGATACAAAAGTTTTTGAACTAAAAACTTTAATTAAAAAAAGTTAAAAAATCTTAATCAGTCAAACAAAAGTTTAAAGACCTGAAATTAAATTTCAAAAAATTTAGGACGAAAATCTTAGTTAACACTTACTTTTAAAATAATAGTCATTTGCATAAAATACTAATGGAATATAAAGAAAAAAGATTTTAATTAACACTCACTTTTATTTTTTGTTGACACGAAATTTCCATATATATAATAAAAGAGCATTAATTAATTAAGTTCCTACAAGTTTATATTAAACTTATTCTCAATAGAAAGCCGTATACATTAATTTCGCTCGTGAATTCAAGAGCACCACCCATGCTTCTAAATAAAAATTGAAAATAGAACAAATTTGTTTTAGCTTTATTAATTGTACCAGTTTAAAATTAATTAAAAATATTTTTTCCAAAACTAATCAGAACCATACGATAAAAATAGTAACAATAAAATTATTTTTCTTAAGAGAATAAAATTCTTATCTGACTAAATAAAAATAGACCATATGAATCACAGAATACTATTATTATTTATTAGGCTAGGACATGTTATTAAAAACAGAATGAACTACCGACTTTATTTTGGACGAAATGAACCACAGATCATAACAGGCCTATAAACTCCCATACTAGGGTCAATCCATCTTCAGGCCCTTCTTGTTGGACTTTTAAACAAGCTAGTTTTTTTTTTTTTTTGTCGATATGGAGTTTTCCTTTGGACATTGGTAGGTCCGAAGTTAGGTGATTGTTACATACACCTTTCTCTTTTACTAATGTACCTTCTTTTATGTTTATTTCAAATAAATTATTTTCCAAACGTACCCTCTAACACTACCGGAAATCTCAACATACCACTGGGAGGTTCATCTACTAATTTAGTCGTTAGAAGATTCACTTAAGGTAAATTTAGTCTTTCAACTATTTATGATGTTTAATATCTATTTTATCAATGATGTTAATTTAAAAAAAGATAGAAAAAATCCTTATTTGAATTTATATTTACTTGATAGAATAACTATTTGGATATCATGGTTTAATTGCTTATTTGGTTCTTATAGTTGTACAAAATTTATCTTTTGGTTCTAATACTTAAAGATATATCATTTTTTTAATCTCTTTTAGTGCCTGTAAATTTAGACAATAGGAACTAAAAATTATTAAAAATGATTTGTGTAAGGGCTAAAATGAATTATTTTATAAGGATTAAAAGATAAAGTTAGTCTAACTATATAATTAAATGCATAGCAAACCTAACATCATTAAATAAATTTAGTTAATATGGTAAGTGTTTCAATAACTTATAAATTGATATCAAGTGCGCTTTTAAAGAATTAAATAAATAGTTTAATTTTTTTAAAGTGATGTAGAGTATTCTGTTTTTTCAAATATATACGAATATTATTTAATATTAATATTGATGGATTATTTTTAATAATATTTTTATATTATTATTATGCATAATAATTAATGATATAAAAATATTATATATTTTACAAATCCGTACATCATATAAGTACGAAATCTAATTTAATTATACAAAACATCACTTTTCATTTTCTACTTAAAAGGCGTCTAATAATAAGAAAACAGTGAGGAAGGTTTGTATGTGTGGAACATTTCGTAAGTAAATTTGTCATTAAAATATCTCTGGTTGCAATTACAAGGTATGATTAAGTTGATAAATGAAGCTTTCGTATGGATAGATTCTATGATTTTCTATCCAAAATGAGGGGTTTTAAAATTCTGAAATATTTGTATTATTTCCGTACCCATAATAATATTTTTTCACGTGCATTAAATGTTCAACCGTAATTTTAGAGAAAATTTTTATCCTAAGATAATTATTAATATTTTTGTACTAGGAATATCCAATGCTCCTGCTTGACGTGTCAATTCAGGATTTGTCGACTTGAGATTTCCTTGTCCAATCCTCCTACCAGCTAGTGACTAAGTTCCACGTTTAGATTCTGGACCGCGCAAAACCCCAGTTAGAATTTGGAAGAATCTAGACACATCCTTTGTCCTAATTATTAAGCATTTAAGCTACCATTGCTTTTCAAAAACTCCAGCTTGATTTATGTTTTTTTTTTTTCCTTCTTTTTTAAAATGTAAAATTCAACCGAAGAAATGAGTGAGTGCACTAAGTTTGAGGCAGGAAATGAAAGGACCCAAATATTATTTCATAATACTTCATATGAAAACATTATCACCATACCCACAAATAGTGTAGGAGACGTGGTCACTCTTGTTGCCTGTCATCAACTATTACACCACATCCACACCCTTGTTAAATTAAAGATGGTATTCCATTCTATCACATTTTGGTAATCTCTTAACATATACAACACACTACCTTCACCATAGTAAAGCAGGTAGTGCAAGTGAAGCAATGGCTCAAACCATGTTGCTCATGTCTAGTGTCTCTAGCAGTTATTCCGTGGATTTGAAGAAAGACCTTTTCCTCCAATTGCAGAGTCAATGTTTAAGGCCTAAGTTCTCTCAACTCTCATTCAACCCACTTCCATCATCAACTTCTTCCTTTTCTTCACCCCGTACATTCACAACCTTGGCTCTCTTCAAATCTAAGACAAAAGCCGCTCCTGCTAAGACTAAGGTACTCATTTTCCATTTTTTTTTCATAAAAGGAAACTTGTGTACAATCTAATGCTTCTTTTTCAGCACACTGAATTTGGTTTCACGATATATTGCAGGTTACAAAGCCAAAGCCAAAGGTTGAAGATGGTGTCTTTGGCACTTCTGGAGGATTTGGTTTTACTAAGCAGAACGAGCTCTTTGTGGGTCGTGTTGCTATGATTGGTTTTGCAGTAAGTGAATCTTACCATATGGTTCAACTCCTTAATCGTCACATCACATGAGAATTGAGAATTGAGCATCTTTGGTATTAGTTAGGAAGATTTAGAAGAAGAAAAAGGGAATTAAATATCCTAAAACAAGTAACTAGTTTAAAATATACTCTTTGAAAATAAATTAGATTTTGAATTTGCCCCAGAAGCATTAAGAAATGTTGCATTAATTTGCAGGCATCATTGTTGGGTGAAGGAATAACTGGGAAAGGAATTCTAGCACAATTAAACCTGGAAACTGGAATTCCCATTTATGAAGCGGAGCCTCTTCTTCTGTTTTTCATCCTCTTCACCCTGCTAGGAGCCATTGGAGGTTTAGGTGACCGTGGAAAATTTGTTGATGACGAACCTACTACTGGAGGTGTTATTCCTCCAGGCAAAGGCTTCAGGGAAGCCCTTGGTCTCGGTTCAGGTAACATTAATTTTTAATTTCTTAACTTCATAAAAGAGTAGTGATTAAATAATATTATAAGATTAATAATATTTAAAGTTGATTTTGTGTCTCAAGTGATTAAAATCCCATTATATACTTGTCTAAATAGTGTAAAGTTGCTTTTTAATATATATGTATATCATCATAGTCTAAATTGGTTACATTTTTGATAATATAAAACTTGGGTTTTGGCATTTTCAGGTCCTTTATTTGGATTCACGAAAGCGAACGAGCTATTTGTGGGAAGATTGGCTCAATTGGGTTTCGTTTTCTCATTGATTGGAGAAATTATTACTGGAAAGGGAGCTCTAGCCCAACTCAACATTGAAACAGGGGTACCAATCAACGAAATCGAGCCCCTAGTGTTGTTCAACGTTCTTTTCTTTTTCATTGCTGCTTTGAATCCTGGAACTGGCAAATTCGTTACAGATGAGGGGGAGGATGATTAGACACTGACCCTTTTGTTTGTTTGTGTTTAAAATACTCGTTTCCTCATCTATCATAAAATGCATTGAGTTCATCATAAACAATTCTATATCATTTTTCTCAATAGTTGCACGCGTCTCGATGTCATGATTAGACGTCATTTTTTCCTTTAGTAAATTAAAATCATAGTACTTCCATTTACCTGTAAAAAATCATAATGGAACTCAAATTAAAACTCCTATGGTCTCGATATAAAATCCAATGAGCTGAATGAAATGAGATGTCATTCCTCGTGATTGAAGAAAGTGAGACGATATTGGTATCGGGATCATAACACATTAACACGTATAATCAATTTTTGAAACTCAACACTTTCAAGTTTCAAGTTGCATTTAACTATTTAAAATTAATTATATTAAAATTGGATTCCAGTAATATTACATACAAATGATGAGTTCGGCTACTTCTGGAAGGACATCTCGTTTTTGTGTAAAAGATGATTTAGAATTGCGTTTTAACTATCATTACAATTTATCGCACCTAAACAGCTTTTGGTTGTTGATTTAACTAAACAAATTCCATTAGTCACCGTCCCTTCATTATTTTATCTTTTGGTGTTTCGGATTTTTTTATTTTTATTTTATAATCGTTGAACGTTGACCTGTGCCACCAAACAGGTTTTGGCGTTTACTATTGTCTTTGTGTCGGTGTAACACGAGAACAGAGACGATTCTTAGTAATTTTTGTTCTTCTTTGTTTTGACGTACTAGATATAAATAATGCTTGGTCTACTTCATCTTATTGCCTCACCCATGGACCATAAATTAAAGAAAATTAGTTGCATCATGGGCGGTAGCATAAATTTCTATAATAATTTTAAGAGTGAAAGTAAATAATAAGTTATTGCTAAAAATTATATTTTTAATGTTTAAATATGGTCAGTTTAAAAATATAAAAAGTATTAGAAAGTGAAAAATGTTAAGAACAGGTTATAAAGTCCGTACATTTTCACCCTACGTTAATTCTTATAAGATCTTTAAGATATCATTAAGACAAGACATCTGACTTAAGGCTTATTGAATGTTAGTTATTAGAAGTACTTCTAAAAAAATAAAGTAAGAATAAAAAAATGAAATAAATTTTTTCATAAATTAAAATAAATTCTTCATTAGTTAATTTGTAGATGTCATCTCATCTTTCAGAGAAACTATATTGATGAACTTCTAAAAATTAATTAATGAAGAACTTATTTTTACTTATGAAAAAGTTTATCTCATTTTTTTTTCATATTTTCTTCTTCTAGAAATATTTTTAAAAAAACTTATCCAAAGAGACCTTTAATAGGTGTGAATCACATGTCTTATAAAAAAAATTATAATCATAACTAATTAAAAATGATTTTAAATATAACTTTTAAAATAATTATTATAAAACGGTCATTTAAACTGTTATTTAGTAGTAGTATTGCAGAGGAAGGAATGTTAAGATGGGAAGTGTGAAGTGGTTTGGGGACACGTACCAACAACTACAAAACAAAACAATAACTTCCAACAAGCCAGTTTCTTTCCTTCCTTCTTCCTGTTATTAATTAACTAACGTGTGTGTGTCTGCCTCTTTCTCCTTCATTCATCTCAAAATGAACAATTCCGTGTTTAACAACAAAGCAAAAGTTCACCAAAATCGAACTTCCTCCTCCTATTCCTATTCCAGCTCTTCTCAGAGGGATGTCTCCTACAGGTTCTTTCTCTCTCTTTCATTCTGCTTTTCTTTCCGTTTTTGTTTTTTTTTTAATTGAAATACGAATTTACTTCTTTCCAAATGAATAACCGACAGTACCATTTTTGGTGTTTCAGTGATAGAAAAACTGTGGCTACTTGATTCTCCTTTCATATATAGTCCATCACATGCTTTTGGGTTAATATTTGTTTCCTTTGATGCCCCTATAGTTTTCTCGACTTATTTAATTACTGTGTAAAGTGTATGTGAAATTGGAATCGTATCTACTGGATCATGGCCTTTACCTGTGCTGTGTATTCCTATGGTTGGTTAGACCCCATAAGTTGAAGGGTAACACACTCAGATGCTATCTAATTCCCATTTATGGCCCTGTTTTCATGGATTTGGGTTGTTTATATTATATGTTTTAGTGCCCAGGGTATTTTGGGTTGGGAGTTTGATACTAATTTCTAACAGATATTCTTCCACATACATACACTTGAAGATTGAACTCTTGAAATTGGACAACTAAACTATGTTAGTTGGATTCTTTATTCTGAATCTCTATATCATTTGAACACAAGGACTATTCAGGGGCTTCATTTTAGGTGCCGTAAATGATATAATCTCTTCAAAAAGAAGAAAATTTTGATGTAATTCACCTATGTCACTATTTGGATTATGAAAAGATAACCAGTCTCGGTGGACCTGTTTAAAACTGACTAAATGACTTTTTTTTTTCTTTTTTTCTTTATAGAAAACTATAGTCAAATGGCCACAAGTAGTTGTAGTGTGTGCGCTACACCTTAGTTTAGAAAAGGAGGACAGGAGGTAGCTTCCTCTTACTGCTTTTCTTTCTTTTAATGTTTTTCCAATATTTGATGGTGATTTGGATGGTCTAGCCTGTAGGAAATTCTGTTTTTCTTTGTTTTCCCATTGCAACAATTACAACATCTATAAATCTATTTCGAATTTATGCAGTTGTGGTACATGCGGGTATGAGCTTAACCTATCCTCATCTAACCGGAACATATCATCCATCGGTTCAAAATATGGGAAATCCATAAAGCGAGGCATTATATCATTCCTCAACGTTGATGACAGCAGATTCACCCGCGCAGATGAAATTGAATTCGCCCCATATTTTTCAAAGCACAAGTGGGGTTTGTTCCGCCGAAAAACCAAGCTTCTTTGTCGCAAGTGTTGCAACCATATTGGATATGCCTACAACGATCGCACTTCTTCATTTTTTCCCTTCGTATCAAACAGAACAGAACCATCACCACCCAGCGAAGCATCAAGTCCAATGAAATACGATATTCGCATTCGTGCTTTACAACCTTCATCTTCTCAAGAACATGGAATCACTGTGTTGGCTTAAAATTTTCAATACGCGGTAAAAAAAATTGTTATCATTAACTACAGGGAGGTTGTGATTTCATTTTTTTTTTTTTATAGATGTGAAGTTCTGTTTTGGCAAGGGTGTTGTGTTCCCCTTTCCCTCTGTCTCAAGTGTGATTAATATACACTCGTATACTAACAGTTGTAGCTGTGGAATTTTTTGGAATGTTAAGTTAAATTTTGTAAAACAACGAAGATAGAAAGAATATTTATGGTGGTGCTACTTCGTAAATCAGAAGATATTATCTAGTTTTGAATAGTCAGATATCAGGAGTGGTTGGCCGGCCTCACAATGTATGAATATAATGTTAATATATAATCGTATATTGTATGGTATAATATTATTTTCAGCACAACTTTCAGTTCAACGTAAATAAATGGATGCTTGTCTTATATAAAGTATAGACGCCCAAAAGTCAAAAACAACATAAGATTGTTTGGCGAATGATATCGCGTTCATCTCAATTTGGACAAAGCTGGGTTGGCTCAACTACTATTACTCTTCATTTTATTTTATTTTTGTATTCTAATGTTCCAAATGTTCAATCTAAGACTAAAATCTTTTTCGGTAATTAAATTCTCAACTACAAAAAATGTAAAACTTAGCCTTGGTCAATAAGAGAGTATATCTTGGTATCAAGGTAAATTTTATAAACAAACATAAAAATCACGAGGCTAGTTTTATTGCTGGGACAAATTGTCTTTTGACCTTCTTCACATATTTTTTTATTTATACAAAACATGTGAAAGTGACTCCAAATATGACGAGCCAACCAATATGGGCTCATCATGGGTCTGTATCGGGTTGGAATGAAAATAACAGGAATTTTATAATAATGGCAAAAATTTAATCCGATTCACTTAATTCATGTGTTAGACAGATTCTAACCGGGTTGATCCACTAAAAACTCACTTAATCCACAAAAAATATAATATTATTATTTTAGGATAACTATAATTTTATTTTAGCATTTTGGAATTTGGATGATGGAATTTAGAATTAAATGTTCTACTTGTTTAGTAATTAGTAATTTCAATTATGTATGTTCTCTTGATAATTTGGTATTTTTTTAATTTTAAGACTTTAATGTTGTTGAATTATGACTATTGTTTGGATGATTGAATTTTATTTTAAGAGTATGGCTTATTAAGACTTTTGAATGATATTTATGTATTTGAGACGTTTGAATGATTATTTTAATGATAATATTATATTTAGATGTTTGAATGATTATTTTATTTGAGACATTTGTTATTTTATCTATTAGTTGTATTTGTATAATTGTATTTCAACTTGAATATTTTTTTTGAAAAAAATGTCACTTATTTCTTTTAAAAAAGAAGACAATTTTTAAAGTTTTTTTTATTAATTTGGAGAGCTAACCCACCAACTCGTGATGGATTAAACATGATTGATATTTTTGTGATTTATTATTTGAAGGTAAATCAAACTAAATGAACTCATTTATCTGTCAACTTGTGGTAGGTCAACCCATGTGAATTAGACTGATTCTCTTTTACAATCTAACCTTCACATTTAAATCAACATCTAATAGACATTATAAAAAGAAAAAAAAAATGCCGTAGACGCCAAGCACCTTTGCAGTTTGCTCAGACTCAGAGTGAATATGAATCTTGCAATCTTTGTTTATTTGTGTTGTCAGGAAACAATTATAGATTTGAGCAAGGTCAGGGATAAAAGAAAATACATTCAATAAAACGAAAATGTAAGTCAAAATATCATTATTTGGTTTGGACCTCACTGCATGTCCAGGTCCAACTGTATGGACCCTAAGACTATTCCATCGCTATGGGTCTATGGCCACGTCTAGCACCATTTGTACATATCCTCGTAGTTAATCAAATGCGTCTTAGATAAATACTTTCAATTCTTCACTCATTTTCTGCAAAAAATTAACTCGGACTTAGCTTTTACAAGAAAATTTCCTCCAAGGTCAACATCATGAAAAGTACACCACAATCACCCCAATCTATAAGGTAGTTTTTTTTTTTTTTTTTTTAACGAAGAAAAATTAAGGAAAATTTTAAAAAAGCATTTTTAAGAGCTTTTCTTTTGCATTTATTTATTGCAAACCTTAAGACTTAATAATACACTATTCAAGAAATATTAATTTTCTTTTTAAAAAATAAAGTATTAATTTAAAAATTGATTTTTAAGCTTAAAAATTATAAAATTAGCAATTAGTTTTAACTTTAAATTTAAATTTATTATTTTTAACTTCAAATTTATATTATCTTTTATTATTTTAAAAATATAGATTAAATGATACTTAACACTATTCATTATTTTACATTTATTTCTTGGTTAAATTATCTTTTTGATCCTTTATGTTTTAAAAGTATTATTTCAACCCTATATGTTTTTGAAAAATATTATTTTGATCCTTCCATCAATTTAACCTTAGCATAATTTGTTTTAAATTTTTAAATAATTTAATATAATGGTGACTAAAAACCAAAACTATATGTAAATTTCAAATGATTAAAAACAAGAATGCCAAGATCAAGATCACCAATAGAAAAATCACATCTAAAAATAAAAATTGCACACAATCAAATATTATTCACAATTCTTCTCACCCATATTCTTCACTCCCCTACCACCCCCTCCCCCTTTTTTGTTTAGCACACCAATTCCAATACCAATCATAATTGTGTTCCTATTGTCATTGTTTATTTCTCTATTCCCACTTGTGGCGTTACCTCGAAGAGCATGTTCTTTGCAATACATGTGCTTATATATGACGGAGTCTATGGTACGCAAGCATAATTCATGTGTACCATCCGTGAGGAATATTTTATCATGGGATCCTTTTCAATTTTAAATCCATCGCTAAAAAAAATTCTTTCTTTTTTTTTTCTTTTCTATTTTTCTCCTCTTTCCCAATTTTATCCCTGAAACTCTCCCTCACCTTTCTCTCTCCGTCATCCCTTCTCTCTTCTCCTCCGACGCCTCTCCTCATCCTCCGCCACTCTCGTTCCGCTGCCTCCCAATACCGTAGAACTGCCATCAATGACCTGCATGTTGTTGTATATGTTGAAAGTTTTGCAGCAAACAGGGCAAGAGAATTGGGTAGGACGAATGAGAATCTGGGAAGGGGTAGGGATCTAGGACTAGCCCTTGTTGAGTCTGAAGCCATCAGAAGAAGAATCCTCAGCAGCAGCACAATGATCTCCATGTTGGTCTTTGTCAGTGATCTCATGAGAGGAAGAAGAGAGGACAGAAGCCATCTCAGCAGCACCGCTTCGCACCACCGCTCCTCGAAGGACGCGAAGAGAGGTTCGAGAGTTGCTCTCGCCACCAGCACTTCTCCACCTTTGGAACTTCCATTGTTTTTCTTCCATTATTTTACTTTTCATTTCTATGTGTCTTCCATTGTTGTGCCTTTGGATCTTCATTCATTTCTGGATCTGTCATTGTTTTTCTTCTTTTGGATCCTTTGTTTTGAATCTACTTTATAGTGCTTTCATTGTTTTTAAACTACCATTGTTCTTAAAATTAGAAGTGTGCATTGGAAGAAGGTTTGGTAGTGGCGATAGAACTGCAGTGGTTTGCCGGTGTACTATTTGTAAGCGGTGTTGGACTTGTCGAGTCCAACTATGGAATCTTGAAAGAACAATTCTGAACAGCCTTAGCTACCTCCGATTTGGAACTTTGAACCACGTTTTCGCACTCTCTTGAGGCGATTGGGAGGCAGCGGAACGGGAGCGACAGAGGATGAGGAGAGGTGCCGGAGAAGAGAGAAGGGAGGAGAGAAGGGATGACGGAGAGAGAAAGATGAGGGAGAGTTTCAAGGACAAAATTGGGAAAGAGGAGAAAAAATAGAAAAGAAAAAAAAAAGAAAGAAATTTTTTTTGAACCGTGGATTTAAAATTGAAAAGGATCCAACGGTAAAAAATTCCTCACGGACGGTACACATGAGTTATGCTTGCGTACCGTAGACTCCATCCTTATATATGGGAGAGAGAAGACCTTGTGGCATTACCTCCAAGGATGCCTTCTCTGCAATACATGTGCTTATGGGGTAGAGAGATAGAGAGAGAAAAGAAGGGGCAAGAACCGGGGAAGAAGAATAGGAAGAAAGTGAAGGATGACAGTGGGCATTGACACACGCAACAGCTTGGAACAAGGCGACAAGATCTAGAAGAAGACTATTAAAGCCATTGAAGACTTTGTAACCTCCATTGTTGCTAGGGTTTTCGATTTGCTATCACCTCTCCTCCCTTGTTTTTTTGGATCTGGGATTACGATTTGGGATTACAATGTGGAATTTTGGTTTGGATTTGAGATTTGCTTTGGGTTTTGATTTATATTTCATCCATTGTAGTTGGGCGAAGTCAAGTTTGTTTCATTCATATTTGGAATAATAAGAACCTACATTTGGCTTGAATCCGGTGGTACATTTGAAATCTCCATTTCACTTCCTGTAACTTGATTTGAGATTGGATAATTGGACCACCAATGGTATTAGGTTTGGGATTTGGGGTGCAATTTTTTTTTTGTATGTGATTTTTTTGTTGATTTTTATTTGAGCATATTTGTTCATTTTTTTTCTACAATTATAATAATTGAGAATATTATTTCCCCAAATGCCACTGTTTTTCAATTATGAATGTATGTCACAAGTTTATTGTAGGGGTAAAGTCGAGTTTGATCACCCCAACTTTTGTATGTAATTTTGCATTATCTTGTTTTTCATGTTAAGAAATTAGGTATGGAGAACTTGACTTCTAAATGTGTAAAAAAAAAAAATATTTGTAAAATTACATACATATGATAAAACTTGACTTCTCAATTACAAAAAAAAACTAACAACATATGCACCCATAATTAAAAATGTGACATTTGAGAAAATAATATTCCAATCTATTGCAATTGCGAAAAAAAAGTCATACAAGTATGCTCAAATAAATATCATCACCAAAAAATCACATACAAGAAAAAAATTTACACATAAACCCAAACCTAATCCACCCGTAGTTCAATTATCCAATCTCAAATCAAGTAGCAAGAAATGGAGTGGAGACTTTATACATACCATCATATTCAAGCCAAATGCAAATACCTATTATTCCAAATATGCATGAAACAAACATGACTCTGCCCAACTGCAATGAATGGAATTCGAATCAAAATCCAAAACAAATCTCAAATACATATCAAAACCCCAAATCAAGATGAAAACCAATTTTCTTTTACCGCCCTTATCACTAGTACAAGACACTAAGCTCATATATTCAATCCATGCTTAGCCTGTTTGCGTAACAATTAATGCAGTCTTATCTTTATATTTAATATGAAAAAATCCTTAAAACGTAAAAAAAAAGAAAGTAAAAGCTGTTACGTATTTACTGATATTCTTTAGTTTCTTTATTCTTTTTTTTTGAGTCTCTTTAGAAAACGATTATCTGTTCTGTAAGACATATTCTTCTAGACATTCTAAAAAAGGAATATGTACATCATAATTCAAACTTATGCAGATGAGAATTTTATGTTTTAAATTAGTTTTTTTTTGGGCTAAAATGATTTACTATGTAACTACTGTTTAAGAGTGATTTAAAAAACACTCGGGGCATCGAGTTCCCACCTCACATTGTAAACACTTTGTTATTATATTTTAATTTTAGCATTAATATTAACTGCATATCTATGGAAACCAAAACATTACAAAGCTGGAAGTCGCACTCCAGGTTCACAACAAAGCTCCAACAACAATATTATCAACACACGATTTGTATTTTTTTTTTTTCAAATAATAAAATGAGATAAATACACCTTGCGGATATATTTAAAATAAATTATTTAACAGGGTCATCACTCATGAATGAGGTGGCAACAAAGGAGATGCTCCATTTCACATGGGCTGTTAATGTTGTAAGCTTTGAAATGAAATTGACAAGAAAGTGATGAGTTAAAGCAATACAGGAAATAAGTGACAATAGATGAACCAATAGGGACAGATTGGAGGTTGTGAACAGAGGCCTATCTATTAAGATGTCCAGAGTCTAAACTGCCATAATTGATCTTTATAATATTTGGTTTATTGGTTACACTCTGCATATGGAAACTTCACTTTATTTTTTCCAAGGTTTGACAAACAAATTAAAGTGGCTTATTAAAGACACTTCGACTAAGGGTCACTGGGAAGAGACCTTTATAATTGTAGGCTTAATTTGGCTAAAGCAACTACTGTTAGGTGCACACAGTTGCTATTCTACATATTGTCAATTTGTCATGGAGGAGTTCACTTTATGAATAGTAAGAACTTTGAGCGGTCCATAGTTGCCACTCTCCTCTGTTACCATCACATATAAAACTATTTTTATGCAATGCATTACACATAACATATTGATATATATATACCAGAGGTCCACACGAGCACATGTACACATGCAGACCTTCACAAGAAGAGACATCTCTCAAGCATATATACAAACACATTAACATTGTATTATAAGGGCTAGAGGATCAATTTTTTTTATAACAAAAAATTTAGGTGAATTGGATCTCGGAACTCACAAGAGCCAGAGTAGACAGTAAGACTCAATCTCGATGAGTACTTACACATATATTTATAAATTACTCACAAACAAAATTCTCACATTAGTACTCACATCTTTTTAGAATATAAATTCATTTCAAATTAATTGGACTAATATGTATTGGTAGAAATAGAGTACTATGCATTATGCAATCCATATATTTGGCCTATGTCCTCAAGCCAATGTTTTGACTTCAAATTTATTGTATCTTAAGCTCACTCAAATCTGAGGTATTAAACATTGATCGTCAAAGGAGTAAAAAAGGAATGTTTACATACTATTGTGAACCTCGATTTCTGAGTCATATTTTTTTTGTTTCAGATTTCTAAGACATGTGAAACTTGATTGGTGTAACGCAACTATTGCTTTTAAAAAAAATACATTTAAGGTGATTTATAATTGGTTGATTATGTAATTTTTTTTTAGAAATAACAATTAAACTTTAAAATAAATGTGCACATATATTTGTCAATTGTGTATGCGTTGCCCTATCTTCATCTAAGCTTCTCTTTCGTTTTAGTTCACCAATTAGACCAAAACTCGGATGTCTTTGTTTGAAAGGCAATGTATTAGTTCTTTGGTTGCAAGTGTTTAAGCCTAACTCATGATAGAGCTAGTCATCACTCACCTCGCCGGGGCCCTTATATATCCTAATTAACGTAGTCATAAAGGAAAATATATATATATATATATATGTATATGTATATATATGTTTGTGCAGCATTCTACAGAATAATTTCAATCATATAATTTCCCATGATCCAAATGGTGCCACATTTCCTCCATTTCCCTCATCTGATGGACTTGTTGATTTTTAGTTGGGTGAGGATTCGATTGTGTCTTGTCATTTTCTTCTGCTCCGAATAAAGCTTTTTCCCCCACAGCCCCTTCTAATATTCTGTGGTTCTGATGTGGCAAATTCATGTCCCTACAACTAATGCCATCGATCACTTGGGGACAAATTGGTTTTGTGTAAGGCACCTATCACACCATTAAGCAAATTATAAGGGCCTAATCGGACAAGCACACATGCACTATATGACTTGCGTGTGAAAAAAACATATGTAACCGTGGTTGATGATTATTGAGCAAATAATTTGCTAGTTAATTTTTTTAAAATTTATTTACACTATTAGTATTATTTATTAAAAAGAACCCATTGAGTGCTATTTAGAAAATTGGGAAACAAGACATTCTCCCCCCTAAGACAGCTATAAGACAAGTCCTGTAGCATATTGTTAAAGGGCCCTTATGCCTCATTGTTTCCCACTATGGGTACCTAACATGGGGAGTTTTTGGCAGTGCCTCAGTATGGAGAATACTCAATTGTTCATCTTATCTTATTTTAAGTATAAATCTCAAAACCAGAGCAATTTCAACAAACCCTTTTACAGTCTGTACTGTCTATAGCCATCAAGAAATTAGAAACAAAAAAAAATGAAATTACAAGAAGAACCCCATGATCCATCCCCCAAAGCAAAGAAAGCAAAGCACTAGTACCCTTTTGTTTTCTTTTTTTGTAATCTAAAGCACATTTTTGAGATAGTAACAAAGCTAATTTTGACTCTACGAGTATGACTATGATATAACTTTACAGTGCACACTGCAAAGTGAGGACCAAAGGGCACAAATGGTTCCTTTATTTTTATTCCATGCTGGTTGTTTTTCTCTTTGTCAGAGTCCTCATCCAACCCTTTCTTACCTTCACTCCCTCCACCTTGGTGCCCACGTGGCACACACCACCGCTCTTCTTCCACCGAATGAGCTGGAGCATGTGCCCTAACCTCTTTCGCCACCTAAATGTGTCACGTGACTTCCCATGCTCTATCACGCTCTTGTTGTTGTCCTTGTTTTGATGGTTCCACGACGACACCTTCTTTGACACTGTGCTCTTTTCCCACAAGGCCACCCCATTCTCTTCAAACTTGATTGAGATGAATGACTCTGCAAAGTTAAAGTCATTCCAGAATATCATTGTCACACTCCTATCGTAGCAACCAAGACCAAAAGATAAATAAAGGAAAATGCAATTCTTGAAAGAAAGAAAAAAAGAAAAAAAGAAAAAAAAAGAACCATTTACTTTACACTTTACTGTTGTGGCCTAAGGTTTGATTACTTTTTGGTATCTACTTTAAATTATCTACTGTAGTATTCTTGCACAGTCGCACCTAACCAAAACTGCTCATTCTTGGTATATAGAACAAGAAATAAATATGTACTAAATCAAGATAGTATAACTAGTGTATAGATAGACTAGTACGAGATTATTAGTTCGAGTTGGATTATTTATTCATAGTTTATAAAAAAAATTAAGGTAGTACACGTGTGATGTTCTTCTTGTCTACTATGTTGCCGACGGATTTTATTGAACACGGATTGAAAATTAAACGTATTTGGCATTTTTTTCATTGTACGGGGATATATATACCCAAGTGAAAAATACAGATATAGCTATCATAAAGATGAATGACATTTTGCCAGATTAGTTATGCACCCAAATTCCACATCAAATCCATAGACCATAATCTTGCAAAATAATATTTGCAGTGTCATAATGCTCTTGGCGTTTGCATCTGACAGCCATATGCCAGCCAAGAGGAAAAAGAATGACACACAACCGAAAGCCTTCACCTCCTTCTCCTGTCTACGCCTTTTGACCTTAATTTCTTAATCATCACATAATATAATCTTCCACATGAAGATACGCAAGCATGCACTGATAATTGATCTAAACCAATAATGAAAGCAATTCACGAACATTCAACACCAACCCACCCCCTACCCCAACCTCACCATGAACATTACAAGTGGAAAAACATCCCCCACTAGTGCTAACAATTATAATCACACACACCCAATCAATAAGCAAAAAACTGTTTTTTCAAAAAAAAATTGGAAGAAGGATAATAATTAAAAGAGAATTATAATTATAAATAACTATAATTATAAGTATTATTCAACATTAGGTAGCTATTATAAGTAAAATAACCAAGGTATAATAAATTGGTATGTATTATTACCTTCTGGACTGGGAGAGACATCATCATTGTCATAGTTGTTGTGGTGGGATTCTGGGCGAGTGAAGAGAGAACCAAAAGCAAAGATCTTGTGAATAGAAGAGGGTGGTTTTCTGTGTCTGGAACTAACTTGAAGCCTGTGTGAAGATTTAGACGAGGAAGAAGAACGGTTTTGGTGACGGTGACCTTGTTTTGCAGCCAGTATGAGGAGCCTCTCATTCAAGCACAAGGGGCACACCCCAATAAGTACTTGTTTGGGGTGGAAACAGCAGAATGATTTCTCTTCTCTGTATCCATTCCTAATATTCATATTCATGTTAATATTGTTGTATGTTGAGACTTGGGTGGGAATGAAGAAGGTGGAAGAAGACTGCAAGGAAGGAAAGTTGAGACCCAATGGTGATGTGAACCAATTTAAAAAGGTAGAAGGAATTGTTGGGAATATATATATATATGGTGGGAAAGTGAAACTAAATGGAAGATCATGAGCATGGCCCCACCACCACCACCAGATGGATGAATCTAAACAATGTACATGTATATGGAATGTATATCAGTGTTTGTAGTGTAATGTAATTTTCTTACAGTGGATTATGGATTTATAAAGCACAACAGATTCTTATGTTCCAAATTCCTCCTTTGACATAAATAGTAACCATTTGTGTAATTTAATAAGGGATTCGAATCTCAATTAACTTTTAAATATCAATATCATGTCAACAAGAAAAATTTTCCTAATTACGTTAAAGATAAACTTTATCTCTTTCAAGGTTTTTAATCTTGAATCCAGTTCATTATAATATTCTCCTTTATATCTTTTACAAAATATTCTCTTATGCTTATAACTGTATACCCAAATGAATTATTTATTTATTTACTTTTCAGAAAGTTTAAAAGTTAAATAACAAATATTTTGTGTAAAATTGGTTAAAGGTGATACGAGAAAATTTCTATAATTGAGCTTATGAGTAAATTCAGTTCATTTTTTTATTTCTTTTTTAGAAATTTTCCTAGAATTTATTTTTCTGAATAAAAGTACTCTAGATAATCTTACTGAATCATATCTAAATTTTAATTAATAATAAAAATATATTAAAAATGCATAAAAATATATGTTTATAATATTTCATTATTTCGCGTTTAATATAACTTATGAGTCAAATTCATCTTGGATTGTTGGGCCCCAATATCTGTTAGTTGATTACATATTTTAGTTATTCCGTTTAGTAAAAGATAACAACTGAAAATATTTTGTTCTATAAATATTTTTCATGTCTTCTTTTATTAAAGGAAATTAATTATATCATATTTTTATTAGAAGATATCAAAGAAAATCTAATAAATGATAAAAAAAATTATTCAACAAAAAAAAACTATTTTCTCGTTTTATTTTGTCAGGTGTAAATTTTCTATATAAAAAATATTAGTAACACATTATTTATATCCACCCCAGAATTTCTCGTTTTAGCTTCCCCCGCGTCCCCGTTGGTCGAATGCCTTCTCGAGTTGTGCTTTGTATTTGAAGGAAAACTAAACAAACGTACACCAAATTGTTGGGCTATATATATGAATTTTTAACTATTCCTTTGCCTTTTGATGTTAAGTTAACTTAAAAACAAATAAATGTTTGAAAAAAAAAATCGTGGGTTTGAATAAAGCATGCATTAAAGCAAATTAGAGCAGTTAGTTCAGGTAGGTATGAATAATAAATGAAAAAATATTACCATTGTAAATGCACTTTCTTTTTTTAGGTAACACATAGTAATTTATTACTTTCTTTTCTTTTTAGTCTCTCAAAATGTGAGTTATATTTTTTTAGTCCTCTAAATTTAAATTTTTTTTAGTCCTTTTATAAGGTGTGAATCGAACAAAAAATAAAATATTCACAATTTTTACCATTTTTTTACCGTTAGAATTTAGTTTTAAATTTTTTGTTTTAAAGTACGATTTTTGATGATTTTAAATTGTCAAAATCGAATCAATAAAAAATTGAAACAATTTTTAAAGTGATTAACGAGTTTTTATTTTTTTACTAACTTGATATAACAAATTTCAA